>VDFB02256132.1:168156479-168280768 GCA_007258455.2 Sequoia sempervirens | reverse complement strand
ACCTCAGATAGGCATCCTCGACCCTAAAACAAGCATTTTTCCTTTTTTTTTTGGTCGTTTCGTCAATCATTCTTCATTTTTTTCTATCGTTCTTGCCCGTTCCTTAGAATAGGTGACTAGTCCCAATCTAGGGGCAGCCCTGACCTTGCAGCGAGGCGGCCCTGACCTTAGATAGGTGTCCCCGACCCTAAAATGGGCGTTTTTCCTTGCATTTTTTGTTGTTTCGTCAATCGTTCCTGGTTGTTTTTGGCTGTTCTTGCCCATTCTCTAGAATAGGTGACTAGTCCTAGTCTAGGGGCAACCCCGACCTGGGAGGGGTGGCCCCAACCTCAGATAGGTGTCACTGACCTTAAAATTGGCATTTTTCCTTGGTTTTTTAGTCATTTTCTTGGTCATTCTTGCCCATTCTTTAGAATAAGCAACCTTGCCCTTAAGGTGGGTGATCTCGCCCTCTAGTTGGGCAGCTGTGCCCCTTGGATAGGTGATTTAGCTCCAAAAACAACCAATTCAAAGTTGTTATGTCATCCATTTTCTATCGTCTACCATCATTTTCTCCCATTTTTAGTGAATAGGCGCGTGCCACCTTTTTGAGCAAGTTTTCCATCAAGTTGGGGGAATTTTCTCCAAGAAAAGATAATCTCGTCTCTCATTCAGTCAATCCATTCATCCATTCTGAGCTTTTTTCTCCTCGTTTTGAGAGTCATTCTCTCCTTTCTTATCATTTGTTCCCTGATCCAATCATCTTTCTACCCAATCATTTGTCTACCCATTATGTTGATCCATTTTCCCATTCAGAGATTTCTTTCTCCCATTTCATTAATTCGTTCATCCATTTAGAGGATTCATTTTTCCATTAGGGGAACTCATTTTTCCATTTAGAGACCTCGTTTCGCCGTTTGGGGAACCCATTCCATCATCTAGTTGGTATGTTTCATTATTTAGGTGACATTGCCAAATCCAAAGAATCAAACAGTTAGGGACCTAAAACCTTATCATTTGCATCATCTTTTGTTCATTCATAATCTGCACTTTAGTCCATTTACACTTTCCAGAGGTCATTCATTCATCATTTGCATCATGTAGGTACCTTTAGAGCATCTCTAGGTCACATCGTCCATCATCATTTTCCCCATCCAGATCCCTTGAACTTCATTTCAGAAGTTATTATCCAAATTGACCTAGGTGTGTGAATTTTATTTTCATCATCAACATCTACTTAGGATTTTCATCCATCCTAAGTTAATCATCATCATTGGCCCTATCACTTCACTTTCAATATCAAGGTGGATTCGGTGTTGCGATCATCCATTTATCCTTCAATCCGATCAATTAGTATCATAAGTCACCTAGGGTAATCTCTGAACGGGGTTTTCCAATCCCTCTCGTCATCCTATCTGATCCATCATTCAATCTTATCAATCATTGATCGATCTTATCCAATCCAATCCAATCACCTTCAACCCAATCAATCTGCTTCCATCTCGAAGCAGATTCGATGTCGTAATCATCCTTTGATAATCAAATCTAATCATCAAAGTCAATCCCATTGCATCATCCAATCATCCTAATCTAAGCTTTAATCCAATCCTATTCTGAGCTTGGCCTAAATCTTGATTTGTGCTTTAGTCTGTTTCCATCCAAATTCTTTGATCCATCCTTTCATCATCATGAATCCTTATCCTCCATTAATAGTAGTAAAGGGAAACCCTAATTACATCAACGACGATAACGAAAGTCTTGTCGATCAAGAGGTATACGACATAGATCCCCTTGATGTTGTCATTGCTAGTAAGCTTTCTCCACCCACTTTCCAAAATCTAATTACTCCTCCGAGCTATCTCATTATGTCTTCATCCATGTCTAATCATGCTCCTTGTACTACCTTTGAAAAGGGATATCCAGTATCTTCCCCGTTCCCATATTCGTCGTGTCCTTCATCTACATCATCCTCTTATCTGATACATGCATCTTCTCATCCTAATCTTCCATCCCAATACCCCTATTACAATCCCCCATTCATGTCCCCTTGTCCTAATCCTCTTTTCCAGTCTTCCCATACTAATCCTACATCCACCCCCATCAACCTATCTTAATCCAACCTCCACATCTTCCTATCCTAATCCACCACCCACATCCTCCTATCTCAGTCCACCATCCCAATCTTCCCATCCTAATCCACTACCCCAATACCTTTATTATAATCTATCACCCACATCCTCTTGTCCTACTACACCACCAATATCCTTTAGGCCTAATCCACTGTCGATGTCTAAATATTCTTACCTTAACCCTTCATCCAATCCTAATCCTCCATCTACTCTTAGTCCCCCATCCAATCCCATTCCTCCGTCCAATTCTAGTTCACCAATCCATAATCCTGGTCCACACATCTCTAATCCTTCATTTATCCCTGTCACTCCAGATAAGCCAAGATTATGCATGATCCTCACTCCATAAGTTTTCCAAGGACTCATAATAAAGAAGATATCCCCAACTCCACACCTTGAATTCATGGAACCATGCCATCCCAATCCATCATCCATGGTCACTAGTGATGAGACCCTTCTTCGTACCACACCTATCATTGATGATACCACCCCTAACCCCACTCAAACAATTGAAACCATCACACCTACTAAATCCATTGAACCCCCATCTCCTACTTTGAGAGCCACTGAACCCATCAAAGATAACCAAACCCAATCCACTTCTACTCCTCCTAGATCCACCCAATCCATTGAAGACACCCAAATCCAATCCACTCCTCCCACTCCTAGTAGCACTGAAATCCATTCCCATGAACCTCATGAATCCTCCATACTTCTGTCTCTCCCACTTGAAGATTCCCTCCAAAATTCCATTATCATGCCTCCCACACAAGATGAGTCATGCCAAGAGCTTGATCCAAAGCATACCAACATATCCCCCCCTCCCAATCAAGATCCTACCATACCATATATTCCACCTCAAGCTAACAATCCCCCATTCATTCCATCCCATCATCCCCTTGACACTCAAGATCTGATCACTCCATCGCATGAGCTCTTATCACCCGCTGCCACAAATCCAAATCCAATCACATCATCAGATTCCTCTTATGATACCTTACCACTCACTCCTCTTGATCGCAATACTATTACCCTGTCACCTCCATCTCATGATCCTCCATTGTCGCCTAGCCCTACCATCCCAAAACCATGTTTATATCCCCTTGACACTCTCAGATTCATCCCTGGTGGTCTCCTTGCAAAAGAAAAACAAACCATATAGACCACCCCTTCTCCTCTGCCTAATGATGGACTTGCATCATTCTTCTAGAATAACAAAAATCTTATCATGGATCGAATGCTCAAGAACATGAACTATCAAGGAAAAGGTTTAGGAATTCATTAGCAAGGTATTTTGGAGCCCATCTAGCCCAATGAACACTCATATACATGAGGTCTTGGATGTATTGCTCGTGACTCAAAATCCAAACATGCTAGTACAACCTCCACATACCATCAACGACCCTCCTCTAAAAAATAAGAGGCTCCTCCCATCACTCCACCAGATCATTTTCCACCATCCCCCCTCCATCGTATCACCTCAAAACAACCATCCATATTCCTTCTTCATCTGCTATGTCCATTTTGGGTCCTTATGTCCCTCCATCTACCATCACACATTCTTCGGGTCCTAAGTCTATTTTGGGCCCTTGTATCCCAAAATCACCCCCTCCATCTCATCTTATTCATCCTTTCATCCATCCACCCCCTATCCATGTCACCCATCATACACATCCCACTCTCATGCTTCCCAATAAGGATCAATAAAGGAACATACCTACACATCCCCCATCTACATATCATCCTCAACATTCTGGCTCTATTGCTTCATTCATATCCACTCCACATCATCCTTCTCCTCGCATTTATCCCATTGCTACTAAAAGAACTTTGGATGCTAAAGCACAACTGCATCAATCTAAACATCCATAAGAATCTAAAGATCCCCATGTCCCCTCTAAAATACATGGCCAAGGAAAGACAAATCAAATCCAAAATCCAAATCAAATCCATAGGCTGCAAAGGCCCACCAAAGAAAAGATCAAAACCATGTGGATCCCAAAGAAAAAAGATGAAATACCTTCAAATGGAGCATCCATAACACCATCCAAAGTTGCTAATCCAAAAGATAATCATGCAAATCCTTCATCTCCTAAATCTATTTTGGGTTCTTATGTCCCAAAATTCACTATCCCATCTCCTCCATTATCCCCACATTCTCCATCCATTAATCCTCTTGTCCTTTCACATACACCACCATATGTGCCAATGTTGGTCTTGAACTCATCACCCTATCACACATCCTCCCCATCATTCCATCCATACACTTTCCAACATCCCATCCATTATCCCACGTATCCCCCACATCAAATCCCTTTAATCCCTACCCTTGCATAATTCTTCCATGGGCCCTTATTACCTCGTAAGGAACTTGATGCTTGAGTGCATATATTCCTTTATCACATGTCTTCCACATCCACTCATCCACATGCTTATCCATCTTTATCTACATATTATTCAAAAAATCAAAAAAAAGCAAAAAATTGTCAAAAAGTCAAAAAAAAGAAAAAAATTGTCAAAAATAAGAAAAAAGAAATAAAATAGTAAAGAGAAATCATTCGTCCAATGGTGAAAACTTGTCAAAAAAGCACCTTGGATAAGTACCATGATGAAAACCTAAACAACAAGCGTCATGTGTAACTCCTCCCATCCAATTTACTTCCAAACTTCGGGGAAATTGCATCCCCTTCACCCACCTCCTCCATCCCACCTATCTTACACATACTTCTTGTCATATCCCATTTAGCCCAATCCCTCCATCCTCCTAGTAATCTTGATATAGATAAGGGCAATCGTATACACATGCTTTTTACACCTCTTGGCATTTCATTCCCCTCATCCACACACTATCCTACTCCTTATCCACATCCATCTATCATGTTACCATCTATCTCCCTTCCTTATCAATGCATCCTATCCATATCCATCTCATTTTCCCATCCTTCTCTCTTCCATTCCTCTTGCTTCACCATCCACGACATACCTAGAGTGGGGGCATCTACTTCATTTGTGACATAAGTCCTTGGAGACATCTTCATCTCCCCATCCTTATTTATCCACCTACCTAGCCAATAACCTTTTCCTCATCCAAATCCTTACCCCCCTATCCATCCATCCTAGCATCATTCCATCTCCTTATCTTTCTCTATCCATCTCTTCATCCCCATCCTCATCCCATGTCATAATTTCTTGTCATTGGTATTTGGCTATAGGCTTCTCCCCATGCAATCCAATACCCTCTATCCAATTTTCATCACTCTTGCTTCTCTTGCACGTCTTTCCAATCTCCTATCACTTTTCCCTACTCATCTATCCATCATATCATCCTCCCACTTCATCTTTTGATTATTTGGATAACTATCCCATCCCTGAGCTTTACCTAATCCACATCTTATTCACATCATCATCATCCTATCCAACAGGTCTATCTTGTCTCATCCTATCAGTCCCATCGTTTTATCCGCTTATCATAGTTATCACATCATCCTTTCTCCACCATTTTTATTTGGTCTCTTGTTGAACTACGTTGCCCCTGCACTTTTACATAGGAAAGCTTGATCACTTGATCCACCCCCAGGGATCCTTTTGTCTATCTATTCCTATCATCCATCGAGGTCTCCATCGTCCTCTTCCCACTTTTATCCATGGTCAGTCATCAGTCTTTTATCGAACTACGAGGGCTTGAAAATTCCATGTAGGCAAGGCCAATCTTCTGAGCCCCTAGGTCTTTAGGGTTTGTTAGTCTTTTGTATCATCTCTTGTGTTGTGTCGTCAAGCTATGCCCTTATCTGGTTGGATCTTCACAAATGAGATCCACCTGTATCATGTGATCCAATCAATTTTGAGCATCCCGTGTCATAACAATCTTTTAGTTTAGTATCCATAATCTTTGGTCTCAACAAGATGCATCCTTCCTAACAAACCTCATCAACCCCATCAATCCTCTTGATCCTATGGCAAAGGACATTTGAAATCGATTGTGATATTTTGATGCTTTTTGCTTTTGTTTATCATTTGAGCTCCCTATCATCACTTTTCATGGTCATCTTGATCCATCATATCATGGTGTGCTTTGACTGGTAAACATAGGGGCATATCTTGATCTTTTTTTTGTTTGTGTCTTCTTGGTTGTCTGACATAGTACCCACCAAGATCCCTACAATCTTGTGTTACGCTAGGGAATCCTATGTGCTTGTGGTTATCCCAATACCTAGCCCGAGCAAGGTCATCACGACTTTGGGGTGTTAGGATATCCTTCTTGTTTGTTGTGTTTGTTTCATGCATTATACACTAATCTACCTTGGTCCTTTGTACCTTGGTGTATCATGTCTTCTACTATAGCAAAAATCAGTGCTCCTCAAGATGGAAAATTGCATTTGGATTGCATTTCATCTCCCATTCTACACTTTCCCCCCATCCATTCATCCTTCATCAACCCCCCTCCCCTATCCACCCAATCTCTTATCATTGTCTCTTCAATCTTCTTAGAATAATATAGATTGGTTATTCTAAGCTTCTTATCCTTTGTCAATCTCACATCTCAATCCCATCCTCATCCATTCAATCTAGCACATCATCTAATCAAATCCTTTCTCTTATCCCCAGTCTTGTTACAAGCCTTGATCCCATCATCATCATCATCATCATCATCATCATCCAACTGTATCCTCCCCTATCCCTTTGGTGTTGTTTCAGGATGTATCCTTCCCTCATCAACAACACTTTCATAATCATCATTGGGATGTATCCTTCCCTATCCTTGTGTTTTTTTAGAATCTCTCATTTCCCCATTGACAACACTCCATCCATCATCCACCCCTTTCAGCTTGTAGATTTACTAGGGCAACATAACCTTTTGTCCTTAAATCCATTTGTGCTTCATCCATCTCCTATCGCTTATCATCCTCTCTTATCCATCACTTTGCATCATCTTCCTCATATACTCTTGCATCATTTCATCCATTTCGAGAGAACACCCGTGTTCTCTTGAACCCACATGTCCTCTTGAGGGGGCATCCTCAAACCCTACTCTTCATCTTCACCCCCATCATTTTTCCTTCCTAGTCACTCCTTTGAATGATTGGGGCATCTTTTCCAATCTAACCATCTTCTTCTAGGTTCTATGCTTTAATCTTCTTTGAAATGATGCTACTTTGTAACACCATCTCAAAGAGGGGAAAAATGTAAACACCTAAATTTGGACACTTATATTTGTCCAAATTTTCCCTCTTCATCTAAATATCCTCTCATTAGCATTAATTATGTAATATTGTTATTATTTAATTAATACACTTAAATCATCTAAACCCCCAAGGTATTCAATTAATAATTAAATACCTTACCTCTTTCATCAAATTAATTAAATAAATATGACATTTATTTAATTCCTCGCATGTCACATCTTTTTTCTTTATCTTATTCAACCTCCTAATTCCATCATTAGGGATGTGCACATACCTAATCCTTGATTAGGATGTGTCACATCCTCCAACTTTTTCAAGTTGGCCCCTAATCTCTCTTAGTTTCCTAACCCTCTAATCCTTCATTAACTAGCCTAATCAACCTCCCAAGGAATTTTTAATTCCTTTTATCCTTCCAAGGAATATTAAATTCCTTTTTTTTCCCCATTTGATCTTTTACTTGTCACATCAAGTCACATGTTGACTCTTCCCCATGTGATTTTTGACTTGTCACATCAAGTCACATGTAGACTCTTCCCCATGTGATCTTTGACTTGTCACATCAGTCACATGTGGGAAAGTACTTCCCCTTTTGGAACCTTCTTTTATCCACTGGATATTCCCCAATCATGTGAATTTTTAATTCACATTTATTTCTCCAACAACTTTCCTCTACCCCATGGAGATTTTTGAGGAATTCTAAAATTACTCATATGTCACTTTCCTCTCATATGGGAACAAGAAATTACTTTTTGAGGGAATGTTCTCATCTCCCAATGTACTTTCAAAGTACTTGTCCTTCTTCCACATCACTTGTACCCTTTTCCATCTCATCTTGTCCTTTGCCACTTCACCCTCCACATGGCAAGATGTGAGGGCTTGTGAGTCCTCAACTCACCATAGCCCTACATCTTGGCCATGGTGGCTAAATAATAGCCATTGAATTCTCTAGAGAATTCAAATTCTTCTATAAATACCCCCCTCTTTCATTCATTCACAAAACTTAAGCATTTTAGCAAGTATGCTCTTAATTTGTCTAGCCAATTTTAAGCACCATATTTGCATCCAAGTTCATCTTTCCTTGTAGTTTCAGTGCATTTCCATTACACACCATCTTGCATTCACATTGTTATCCAAGGAGCACATAGTCAAACTCAAATCAAGGGCCAGCCAAGGATTTCAGTACCAACAAAAAGGAAGGTATAATCGTTCTAACTTCATCTCTTTCTTTGCTTGTGCTTTACTTAGGCTAATCTTGAGGTGTCTTGCGTTGTTTCTTTGTGCATTTTTGTTTCTTTTTTTCATATTTAGATAGGAATAACACCTGCTCACAGTTTGATTGTTCTGTGTATATTCCCCAAGTGAATGCAATTATTTCACTCCCAAAACCACCTTTGTGTCGCCTATGTGGATCACATAGAAATCATCCCTAATCTTATGACCTCCAAGAGTCAATTCCAACTGCTAGGTCCTTCAAGTACATGTTAGATTATACCCATCTACCACAGTGACATTAACTCCAAAATCTTTAGTCCTTAATCCCATCTTAGGCACCATTCTCTCATCAATGAAATTGTGGGTGGCCCCACTATCAATCAAAATTTTCACTCATTGTCCCTGAAAACTCCTCTGATCTAAAATGAATGATATCTAGGTGCTCCTAATAGTGCTTCAAGTGTGCCCCTAGGTATCCTCCCTCCTGATTTTTGTGTTCATCTCCATTCACAATAATCTCTAAATCAACTTCAATATATGAATCCTCATTTTAAACCACCTGAATATAGTGTATTTGGACCTTCCCCAAACAATGGTGACTAGTTGTCATGGCTCCCTACATGTGAAACACAACTTTTTCCTTTGGATCTCATTCTTAGATACCTCTTTTTTTTGGGTTTTGGGAGGTAATGCCCTAGGTGGAAGAATTTTCTTTTGAGGAAACTTCTTGGGAACAATAGGAGATGCTATCTTGGAATATGACTTTTCCTTATCCACCAAGTCTTCCAAATTCAAGGCTCTCCTAATAGCATCTTGCAGTGAGTTTGGATCAAATTCCCTAACCAATGTTTTGAGGGGTCCGAATAGGCCTTTAATAAAAAGGACTACGAGTCTTCTTTTTGTCACATTAGGGACCATCACTAAAAGTCTCAAATTTTTCTACATAGACTTCTACTTTGCCCTCTTGCTTCAACTATGCTAATTCTAAAAAATGAATCTATGGATCTTTCCTATCAAATCTCTTTTTCAATCTTTGACTGAATTCTTCCAAGGTCATAATGGAGCCATGCCCTTCCATTACCATTCCATGATACCACCATTTGTGGGCCAAACCCTCAAGATGCAAGGTGGAAAACTTGATGCCTCCTTCCTCATACATTGGATTCAAGGATAAATATGTGTCTAATTTTGGCAACCAAGCCCTTGCTGAGGAGCTCCCCATTCCATCAAAAGTTGGAATGGTGATCTTTCCCTAACGGTGTTGGATGTATTTCCTCTCTCCATACCTTCTCATATTCCCACTCCTTGTCTTCATGTCATAGAATTCTATGAAAGTTAAATCTCTACATATGGCAGTGCTTAAAGCATGCTATATATTATAAAGCCTGGAAATTTCATCCCTAATGTTCAGGTGACACTTCTAATTCATTTTTTGTTCCTTTTCCCAAGAATTTGGATTTGAAATTTTTTAGAAAGGCTATTGAGTTCACACCACCTAATTTTCTTCATTTTTCTCCATTTTGTATAATTCTATCAACACTCAATTGTTGGTTCAATCCCCTCAAAATTTGGACCATTTCCACCATAGTCTCCCTCAAGTTATACTAGAATTATTTGGTTTCCCTAAAAAATTCCTAAGCATTGTCATCTTCCTTGTCACCCATGGTAGCCTTCTTCTTCTCTCTTTATTGGTACCTCAAATCTATATCACTCGTGAAAATTTTCTCAAGTTGGTAGGATGCCAAGCTCTGATACCTATGTAATAACCCTAGGTTTTGTCTATAGACTTAACCAATTTTAAAATCATGAAGCTAGGTTTAATACATACATCAACAGTGTGCAAAAATAACATCTCAACCACCAAGATTATGCAGACAATATGATATTGTATAGTAAACAGATTAATATGAAATTCTCTAGGACCAAATCTAGTTCATACAAAACCGTAGTAATGGACAAATTATAAGAGATAGTTTAATTTGGATATTTAATACAAAATCACAAACCTTATAATGGATTTGTTACAACTATTCTAAGAATTAATAATCAACCAATGGTTTCTAGCTGTTAGGTAGGGGTGTCTAGGGTATTTACATTGATTGGTTGTCCTTGTGATGACCCTAACTCCTCTATATATCCATGATCTGATTACAGATTAGATATTCCCTGGACTTTCCACCCTAGATCTACACAAACTTCACAATAGTGACCACCTGGGTTTTTGAGGCATGAAACCCTTAAACCCTTACTTTCCCAAGGAAATAGAAAATTTTATTTAAAGTTCATTGATCAAGTTCCTTACTGTTGATCTTCAGATTTATGTGTTTGGATGCTACTAGCAATTAGTTTGAGTGCCCAAATCTGAACTTTTCCTTTAGCTTATAACAATCCCATGAACTCAACTAGAATCTATGTTGCACAGAGATGCACTAGCATAAGGGTGTTCTTCCTCATAAACTCCCACACCTTCATGTGCATACATTAGGGTTTTTGTCTTGCAAATATGACACCTAGAATTTATCCAAAAAACTTCATATATTTTCCTAGTTGACAAGACAAGTACTAATACCTACCAAATCATAGGAACTAGGTCCCAAAGCAGATCAACCAAGGGATTTTTATTTTATTTATTTATTCCTTATATATTATTTAAAAAATATTCAATTTAGGTCAACCCAAATTGAATTTTATTAAAAATATTTATTATTATTTTTATTATTTAATATTATTTAAATATATTTAATTTAGTATTGTAAAGCACTATTTTTCTCACTCTTTTCAAAATTTTAACTAGAAAGCATTGGGGACATGACAAAGGAGGCATTGTTGGTTGAGTATGCCAAAGGCCCGCTAGCTATAGGGATGATTGAAGATAGTACCTTGGAGCAGGATGAGAGATATTAGGTTAAGAACGATATAATTTTATACAAGGATAGAGTTTTTGTGGTGTTGGGATTCAAGTTGAAACATAAAATTGTTACAACATTCCATAATTCTCAATTATAAAGGCTTGAAAGAGGATGTATTGCAACATGTACAAGATTGTAAAGTGTTTCAAATGATGAAACATGAAACCACATCCTAGTAAGTTTGCTTCAACCCCTCCCCATTCTCTAATGGATATGGGAATCTATGTCAATGGAATTCATTATATGCTTGCCTTGAGTAGGGTAATAAATTGTATCTTTGTGGTTGTTGATTGATTGTTTAACGAAGTTTTCCCACTCCATCTCAATTCCTAATGAGTTCAAGGCTACATAGGTAGTAGACATTTTCTTTATGGAAATCTTTCAATTGCATAGACTTTTTGTACTATGTTAATAATAGGGATGCAAATTTCATGAGTAATTTTTGGTAGGATTTATCTATATTGAAAAGGATAGAGTTGAAACATAGAACCAATTATCACCCCCATAGGGATTGGCAGATGGAGATATTAAACAAGTGGGTTGATGGGTATGTGAGGATTTTTTGTGACTATTCATTAGATAGCTTGGGTATGGTGGTTGCACATAGAGGAGTATTGCTACAATACTACCTACCACATGATACTCCAATATTTGTTGAAGTAACACTTAAAGAGACACAAGAAACCATAGCAAGAGACTTCATTCAATAGAGTAGATAAGTTTTGATAGGTTCATGTGATCAACTTAAGAATGCATAAATTAGCAAAAAAATATGCTAACAAGGATTTAATGGAGAGGCATTTAGAGGTAGGAAACATGATTTTCCTCTAGTTGCAACTTGCAAGTAGTTGTCCTTGAAAAAGAGTGGAATTGAAAAATTCATACACCACTTAGTGGACCTTACATAATGGTTCAACTTATTGGAAAAGTGACTTATTAGTTGGAGCTTTCTCCTAATACTTGGATCCACAAAAAATCATTTATCCTATTAAAAAAATGTGGGATAGAAAATAACACTTTCAACTAAGCCTCCACACCTTGATGATGGGGGAAAGTCATTGTTAGTGCTTGAGAAAATACTTGGAACTAGAGAGAGAAGTGTGTGTTAAATTGAGTATGGACTAAGTTCTTGGTATGATGGAAAGGTTTACCTTGAGAGGATACTACTTTGGATTTGGCTAATATCCTAGATCACCTAGTATTATTTTGCTTGAGGGCAAACAAGTTTTGGGAGGGAGAACTTGTAATGTCCCCTTTTTAGTCAACAATATTAAGTCTTTGTCGATAATTATATAGGATCATGTCTTTTAGTTAGAGTAGTTGTGTTGTGTTGGTATCACATTTATCCATACTTGTCAATTAGAGAAAATTGATTAATGGAATGAATCAATTAACTTGATCTACCACCAAATAATTATCGTTTCAGTTTTAGTTCATTTGAATTTATAATATGAATCTTCATGTGAATGAGAGGAACAACATAGTAGTAGGAATTTATTAAATTTGTTGTTTCTATCTATTGTATTGTTAATAATGCAAGTAGATGGTTTTATTGGCTTCTAACCTGCCAATTGACCACCTTAATTTGAGGGATTGAGTTGTTAATTAAATGTTTGGTTAATACCAAGATTTGAGTGATATATTACCTTAGATTGAGGTTCAATGGAAAAGGAGAGATTGATTTATATAATGCACTAGGAAGAGGAGAAGTGATGCACTTGAAATTTGAAAAAAATACAAATAATTTATTTTCCCAAGCTATATATTGTGGTTCAACAGCTATAGCTTAGAAATGCAAGCCTACAAGTGTAGAGATTGGGATTCTTGAGAACGAAAAAATCTTAAGCATTAAGTTGGCATTCAAATTGACATTTGGAATACTAATAATGTCCAATTTTGTATGACAAACTTCAATTTTTATTATTTCAAAGAAATATAAAAAATACAAAAAGAAAATTGTTGATTAGAATAGTTATGGGTTTTCCTTATGGTTCCAATTATTTTTCTAGGTTATTTTATATATCTTATTCGTAGATTTATTTAAAATTTATGTATCTAGAAGTTTGTTGTCTTCTTCTATGTGGAATTCCCTTACACTTGTGGAATTTCCAAGTAAAATCCTTTGCACACATATGGTTTGCTCCAAGATTGAAACTTCATAGAAAAATTGACCATTAATCACCTATTTCTTAGTACTTATCTTTTATTTTACATTCAAACTCTTTCTAATAATGTGATTTTATTAGAGGGATGCATGTCGATTGAACTCTTCTTCTCTATGCCATATTTATAGCATCATAATATGCTTGCATAACTATCACCATGTCTACAAGATCAACAACATTTGGTGCTTAACATCCTCTTCTTCTTCCAATATTTATTCATCTTTTGTCTAATCTAACTCTCCTCTTTTATGAAGTTAACACCCAATGACTTCTCTCTTATTGACTTCTCATAGTAGCTCAACTTATTGTGCTAGGATTAATAGAAATATTACTTCCAACTAAAATAAACTCAAGTTAAATTAAACTTTTCTAAATTTAACTAAAAAATGGATGATTTGAACCTTCCCTAATACTAATTTGATGGTGTGTTAAGAGGGATGAGAAAATAATAATCAACCTATCAAAGTACATAGAAGTCCAACTTGAACACATCCAAATAAAAATATCACTCATCAATAATTCTCATAATACTTATATAATTTTTGTTCCTTAACCTACTTATCATTGACAATGATTTTCCTTCTATCCTTATACCCCATTCCTTCAACACTTTGTAGATTTGAAAAATTCTATTATGCTCTTGAAGCACATTGATATGCTTTTTAAATAGAATGCAGCTTAGTGATGTCAAATTAATATTAAATGGAAAGGTAAATACCATTTACATGTGGGAATTTTCATCTTTTTCATATTTGACATGTCTTTATGGTCAAATTATACTTTCACACTCATCCTTTGATTCCTAAACAACTCAATGTATAATCAACATGCAAAGTTTTACCCTTTTAACTTTGAATTTGTGTTCCAAGTCGTTATCTTTCCATTTCTCATTCTAACTTTTTCAAAGTGTTCTAGATCCCACTTGATGGAGTCCTTTTAGTTTGGTGCATGCCAACTTTAATTTCTTTAGGTCATCCATTTTCTCATATATTAAATAAAATTTTAATTCTAATCCCATCTATAAAATTAGGGATATCAATTTTTTTTTAATTTTTCTGTCGATTTTAAAATAGCTTTGATGATATTTTCTCTAGCTTTATACCCTACCTTATTTTCTAGTTGTCCCAAACATCAATATTTTGTATTCTCTTTTGCAACAGATCCTTTTTTTATGTTGTCTCTATAGCATCCAATTTGTCTTGCATGAATCCCAACATCTCTCCAAGATCAAAAAATCCACCTTTTCTTCTTCCAATTAGTATCCCTCTTTGAGTTCTATCTCATACTCTTCTTTCATATAATAAAGCCCCATATTTTCTTCTTTTTGGAGTTGTTATAGAAACTCAACACACTAATAGTAGAATTGAACTCACTTTTACTTATCTACTAAATTCAACTTAACTTTAAATTAAATAATGGACATTCTTCATATATTTTCATAAAACTCATTACATTAGAATTACCTTAGCACACACATTTCTTCTATCTTTTACCTCTCCTCTAATATCAAACACTCTACATTGAACTTGATTAGTTGACTTCTTTCACCATTTCTTTACGATTTACACTCACTTTTCAACTTCACTCTCAGTATCCTAAATATGGGATTTCAAAAGCTTGACTCTCTAACAAAAATTCCAAAAGCCACAACTGTTTATATGGACAACATATTTATCTCTTATTATATCTAAAACACCACCAAATTTCCACAAACCTCTTCTTCCTCTTAATTCCACTACTTCTATGAGATTGATTATAATTAGTTACTCGTGCTCATATGAGGAGAATTTGGTTTTGCTCCTCCATATTATTTTTAATATATGAATTCTAACCCAATTTTGGAAAGGATTTAATGATCTTTTCTTTAGGTTAATACTCTTAAAGTTCTAGTTATTGATTTACATGTTCATCCTGAATGTCAATTTCTTAACTTTCTTCTACGACTCTTCTTCCAATGTACAACTCTTCTTCTATTGTCCTTTTTATTTGCCATTTCCCCAAACACTTTTTATAATCTTTATCTCTATGTTTGGAATTGTCTCTCCATTTTATTTATGTCTTTTATATCTTTCTAAACTTTTTTATCATTTATTCAAATTGCTTATGTGAGTATTTGTCTCTCTATCTTCATTCTCTCTCTATGTTTTTTGGTCATTCATTATTTATTTATTCATCTCTATGTTATTTTTTATTTATATTAATTTCTATAATTTTAATTATTCATTTTTGATATTTTAATCATTTTTGTCTACTATTCATCCTTTGACTTTCTCTCACAACCTTTCCTTTGTTATCTCAACATGTCCCTACCTCTTTCTCTCTATTTATTTCTTTTATTTTTTATTTTTTACTTTTTATCTTTTGCTTCTCATTCTATCTATTTGATATCTAGATTTATTTTCCTATTATCTTTCTCCTTCAATTTTGAATACATAATACGTTTTCAATAATTTGATTATGTTAGAAACATAGATAGTAATTGGATTATCTATGTTAAAATTGACTTAAAAACACCCCTTCTAAACCCCAACTTGGCAAAGTGGGTTGGGCATTGGGCTAGGTCATAGGGATACCCTTGAGTCAATAAAAAAAGAAAGAGAAGTGGGTATGCTCCCCATGGTCTTGAGGGTTTGACTTCGAGGTCTGGATTTACCTAATGCACATGGTTTATGGACTATTACATACATCCTTAGCGGACTACTCTTTCCTCATAGTGACACCCTTTCTTGACCCCAACTTGGCAGAATGTAAGACCAAGGTAAGGTAGGTTGGTCATTGGTATAGGTCGTAGGGATACCCTTGAGTCAATAAAATAACTAGAAATAGAATTCATGGGTATGCTCCACATGGTCTTAATTTTGACTTCGTGGTCTAGGTTTACCCGATGCACATGGCTTATGGGTTGTTACATAAATCTCCAGGGGACTACTCTTGGCCCAATGTGACACCCCTTCTCAACCCCAACTTGGAAAAATGTAAGACCAATGTAAGGCGGGTTAGGCATTGGGCTGGGCCGTAGGGATACCCTTGAGTTGATAAAAAAAGAAAGAGAAGTCGTGAGTATGCTCCCCATGGTCTTGGGTTTGACACTGAGGTCTGGGTTTACCTAATGCACATGGCTTATAGGTTGTTGCATACATCCTCAAGGGACTACTCTTTCCCCAGAGTGACACCCTTTCCTGACCCCAACTTTGAAGAATGTAAGACCAAGGTAAGGTGAGTTGGGCATTGGGCTAGGTCGTAGGAATACCCTTGAGTCAATAAAAAAAGAAAAAAGAGAAGTCATGGGTATGCTCCACATGGTCTTTGGTTTGACTTTGAGGTTTGGGTTTACCTAATGCACGTGGCTTATGGGTCATTGTATACATCCCTAGGGGACTACTCTTGCCCCATCGTAACACCCCTTTCTAACCCCAACTTGACAGAATGTAAAACCAAGGTAATGCAGGTTGGGCATTGGGTTGGGTCATAGGGATACCCCTAAGTCAATAAAAAATAGAAGGAGAATTCATGGGTATGCTCCCCATGAGATTGGATTTGACTTCGAGGTCTAGGTTTACCCACTGGACATGGTTTATAGGCTATTGCATACATTTTTAGGGGACTACTCTTGCCCCAGCATGACACCCCTTCCTGACCCCAATTTGGCTGAATATAAGACCAAAGTAAGACAGGTTAAGCGTTGGGCTAGGTCATAAGGAAACTCCTTCCTCTTTTATTTATTTTATATCTAGATCTTTTTTCCTATTATATTTCCTTGTATCTAATTTATCAAGTCCATTCCTTCCCTTCATGTTTTCTCTCTATCTTTCTCTTTCAATTTTTAATACATAACATATTTTCAATAATTTGATGATTCTAGAGACATAGATAGTAATTGGTTTATCTATTCTAAAATTGAATTAAGACATTGATCTCCATACCTTCATTCTCTCTCCTAAGAAGAAATAGATGTTGTGTCTATCCTAGAGCCCACACAAACAACATAGGAGGCTTAAATTGTGAGTATCCTCCCCATGGTCTTGGGTTTGATTTTTTAGGTTTTAGTTTACCCAATGCATATGGCTTATGAGTTGGTATGTCTCGCATGGTCCTAGGTTTGACTTCAAGATTTAGGTTTATCCGATGCACATAGCTTATGGGTTTTTACATACATCCTCAAAGGACTACTCTTACCCTAGCATGGCAACCCTTCCCTACCTCAACTTGGTAGAATGTAAGACAAAGGTAATGCGGGTTGCGCGTTGTAATGGATCGTAGGGATACCACTGAGTGAATAAAAAAATAGAAAGAAAATTCATGGATATGCTCCACATGGTCTTAGGTTTGAATTCAAATTCCAGGTTTATTTGATGCATGTGCCTTATGAATTGTTACATAGATCCTCAAGGGACTACTCTTTCCCCAACATGGCACCCCTTCCTGAGCCCAACTTGGCAGAATGTAAAACCAAAGTGAGGAAGGTTGGGCGTTGTGTTGGGTCATAGGGGTAACCCTTATTCAATAAAAGAAATAGAAAGAAAATTCATGGGCATACTTCGCATGGTCTTAGGTTTTGACTTCGAGGTTGAGGTTTATCTGATGCACATGGCTTATGAGCTGTTACATACATCCTCGAGGGACTACTCTTGCCTTCACGTGGCACCCCTTCTCGACCCTAACTTTGTAGAATGTAAAACCAAGGTAAGATGCATTGGTCATTGTATTGGGTCATAGAGGTACCTCTAAGTCATTAAAAAAAAGAAAAAAAATTCATGGGGATGCTTTGCATGGTCTTAGGTTTGACTTTGAGGTCTAAGTTTATCTGATACACGTGGTTTATAGGTTGTTACATATGTCCTCAAGGTACTACTCTTTCCCTAACGTGGCAACCCTTCCAGACCCCAACTTGGCAGAATGTAAGACCAAAGTAAGGTGGGTTGGGCAATGTGTTGGGTTGTAGGGGTACCCCTAAGTCAATAAAAAATAGAAAGAAAAGTCATGGGTATGCTCTACATGGTCTTAGGTTTGACTTCGAGGTCTGGGTTTATCCGATGCATGTGGTTTATGGGTTGTTACAGACATCCTCAAGGGACTACTCTTGCCCTAGCATGACACCCCTTCATGACACCAAATTGGTAGAATGTAAGACCAAAGTAAGCCAGGTTGGGAATTGTGTTGGGTCGTAGGGGTACCCTCGTGTCAATTAAAATACATAAAGAAAAGTCATTGGTATGCTTTGCATGGTATTAGGTTTGACTTTGAGGTCTAGGTTTATTCTATGCACGTGGCTTATGGGTTGTTACATACATCCTCAAGGGACTACTTTTGCCTCAATGTGACACCCCTTCCCCGCCCCATCTTGGAAAAATGTAATACCAAGGTAAGGCAAGTTGGGCATTGTGTTGGGTCGTAGGGGTACCCTTGAGTCAATAAAAAAAAAGAAAAAAAAAAATCACGGGTATGCTCTGCAAGGTCTTAGTTTTGACTTCGAGGTCAGGGTTTATTCGATGCATGTGGCTTATGGGTTGTTACATACATCCTCAAGGGACTATTCAAGCCCCAACGTGGCACCCCTTATTGAGCCCAACTTGGTAGAATGTAAGACCAAGGTAAGGTGGGTTGGGCATTGTTTAGGGTCATAGGGGTATCCTTGAGTAAAAAAAAAAGACAAAAAAAAAGTCATGGGTATGCTCTGCAAGGTCTTAGGTTTTACTTTGAGGTCAAGATTTATCCAATGCATGCGGCTTATGGGTTGTTACTATGTGCAAGTGTTTTTTACTTCTAAATATACAAAAAATAAATAGAAATGCAATGTAAAGAAACACAAGAACACCTCAAGATTAGCGTAAGTTGAACTTAAACAAAAGAAAGATAAAAGAATGATTATACCTTTGTTCAATTTGATCTTCTTAGTTGTCCCTTTGATTGTTGATGAATGTGTGCTCCTTGATGGAAAATGTGATAAAAATGGATGCAAAGTGATTTAGATGGGATGAGGATTCAAATGAGAGATGTGGCTATTTCAGTGGATGAATGCAAATGAGTACAAGATGAGCTTGAGGATTCAACAATGGAGGATGAGAGTATGAGATTGCTTGAACTTGAGAGTTGGAGAGCTTGAATGGATGAATGCATAATGAAAAATCAGAGGAAAAATCCTCTATATTTAGGAGAGAATTCTCTAGAGAATTCAACGGTTAAGATTGAGCCAACATGGCCAAGATGGAGGGCTATGGTGAGTTGAGGACTCACAAGCCCTCACATCTTGCCATGTGGAAATGAGATGGAAACAAGGACATGTGAGGTGGAGAAAGGAAAAATGAGGTGGAGGTACTTGTAAGTACCTTGGAAGGGGAGAATATTTCCTCAAAAAACAACTTCTTGTCCCCAAGTGGGAATGATGTTGACATGTGAGGAATTTTAGAATTCCTCACACATCATCATGGGGAAGAGAGAAGTGGTTGGGATAATAAATGTGAATTTTAAATTCACATGATTGGGAGTATCTTATGGATAAGACAAGGTTCCCAAAAAGTAGGACTTTGACCCATGTGAGTGATGTGACTTGTCAAAGATTCTCATGGAGAAGAAAAATGCATTGAATGAATAAATGTGAATTTTAAATTCACATGGGGAAGAGGGTAAATGGCAAATGGAGAAAGTGATGATGAGGGTTGATGTAAGGAAAGTAGAGGTGCGAAAACAACTTTCCTAATGTCAAAACCACAAGGGATTAAGCAGACAATACTTTTAATTTTCTAACTACAGTCTAGTTAAGACACACATGAAGGAATAACAAAAATAGAGCAAATACACAAAGACAACTCAAACAACAAATTTTACGTGGGAAACCCTTTCGGGAAAAAACCCACCACACCAAGTTGTATCTCTTTGTATTACAGTAACAAAAAATTACATACAATCAGAAAGACATATTTTTGGTGTTAGTCACAGTGGCTTATTCTCACTGTTCAACTAGTTAAAGAAATGTTCTCTCCCTACAACTCGATTCACTCGCTCTGTTTCTGATCAGAATCATTTTGCCTTTATTTAACACATTTTGATTTTTCCTACTAAACATCCTTATCCACCATTGCCAACCATAGATGGTTTCCATTCGAGCCTTGATTTTTCCCCGTATGTTGTTTTTTCCAGCGTTGTAACTGTTACAAAAAACAATTGACATCAGTTTGAAAACTGCTTCCTCTGATTGGTCCAGCAGGATGCCACATAGGATGATCACACAGTCAACGACGTTCAACTTTGTTGGCATATCGGTGAGACACTCATAGTGTCTCCCCGATGCCACAAAGTTTCTCTATTGGTATCGCTATAGCTTCCACAGGTCTACAAGATGCTATAACGCCTGTTACATGTCATGACTAAACCATCAATGTCCAATTCGATCCTATCGGCAAAGGTTTCCTTATCAGCGAGACACATATCGAATGTATAAGTCACAGTGATCAAACATTCCATTGGCAAGACACTACATCTTCGCCAAGACCTTCTACCGACAACCTTGCTACTCTGAAGCCTTTCACCTATCGGCAAGACCACCATGGCTTCGGTGAGACGTCATACCAAAATAGGACTTCCACCGAAAGTCACACTGTCACCAAGACTCGTGTCTATCGCCATGACCTTTCTCCGAGTTCCCTAAGTCTTACCAAAGACTTACTATCGGCAAGACTCATGACTTTCATCGTGACATTTCATCGAGCTTCATCATGTCTTACCGAGTTGGCAAGACTTAAGCCCTTCGCCAAGACGTTTCTCCGAGCGCCCAAAGTTAACCTGAAGACTTCTGTTGGCATGACTTATGACTTTCGCTAAGACTTCCCAGCGAAGTCTTTTGTCACCGCGAAGTCATCACGAGGATACTATCTGTCGGCAAGACTTAGCTTCATCGCTAAGACATCTCCCCATGACTCGTGAGTTACTTCGACATTCCCCTTGACACCCAAGAGTAGCCTTTGTCGGCGAGACATTACATACTCGCTGGGACTTCTCACCGAAGCCCTAGCATTAGCCCGATGTCAGTGAGACTTACACCATTCGCTAGGACTTCTCCCCGACACCCGTGAGCTAGCTTGATAAGATCAAACTGTCACCCAATGTTCTCCATTTGACAAAAGGTCACGCCGAACACAGAGAGTTGCAGCGATAGTGTTTTCGGCAAGACATGAACCCTATCTTGGTGACATGAACCTATCAGCTAGATTTAGAATAGTTTTGTCGCCCAGACATGAGCAGTGTCACAGTGACTTTTCCCTTTAGGAGTTCCATGTTAGTAAGGATTGAGGCACATATTCCAACAAGCTCCCACTTGACGAAGATCTTACTGACACCTCCAGAGCATAACAAAACTACTAAAATTCATGGGCCAAGAGGCCCATCGAACTGGCACACCAACTGAACTTGTTTGTGCTCATAGGCTTCGTCAATGCATCTGCAACATTCTCCAAAGTATCCACTTTCTCCAAAGAGACCTTCCCATCCTCCACCATATCTCATACAAAGTGATATTGTACATCTATAGGTTTCGTCCTGGCATGGAAAGTAGGATTCTTTGCCAAACATATAGCACTCTGGCTGTCATAGTAGATAGTAATCTTTTCCGCGTCAAAGCCAATGTTAGAAAAAAAAAATTTTAACAGATTGATTCTTTACAGGTATGTGTGGCTGCCATGTATTCTGCCTCTGTAGTAGACAAAGCGACTACAGCCTGCCGCTTGCTTATCCAACTCACTGCACCACCATTCATCATGAAAATATACCCACTGGTGGATCTTCTGCTGTCAATGTCCCCTGCCCAATCAGAATCCACATAACCTTGAATGCTGAGAGCCTTCTGTGATTCAACCAAGTTACCATGGTAACACAAATCATAGTCTAAAGTTCCCTTCAAATATCTAAACACTCTCTTCACAGCATCCCAATGTGATCTTCCAGGATTTTCCATAAAGCGACTAAGAACTCCCACTACTTGGGCAATGTCTGGCCTTGTACAGACCATAGCATACATGAGACTGCCAACAACACTTGCATAAGGCACACTGGTCATTTCCTCCATCTCAGAAGAATATTTTGGACAATCCTCAACAGATAGCTCTGTTCCTTGTGTAACTAGAACAACTAGCTACTTGGATTTAGTCATACAAAATCTCTCTAGAATAGTCATGACATATTTACTTTGATTGAGCCAAAGCTTTCTGTTCTTTCTGTCCCTAATTATTTCCATTCCTAGAATGTACCATGCTGCACCAAGAACTTTCATCTAGAACTTTGCAAACAACTAAGACTTAAGATCAGAAATCATTAGCTTACTATTGCCTATGAACAACATATCATCAACATAGAGAGCAATAATAAGTATTTGATCACTTTCAGCTTTGTAATACACACAGTGATCACATTTTGATCTTAAAAATCCCAATGACAAAAAAAATGTGTCAAATTTTTGGTACCACATTCTAGGAGACTGTTTTAAACCATACAGAGATTTCTTCAACTTGCAAACCAGTCTTTCCTTACCTTTTACCACAAAGTGCTCCGGCTGGGACATATAAATTTCTTCTTCAAGATCACCATGAAGAAACATTGTTTTCACATCCATCTATTCAATCTCTAAATCATATGCTGATGCAAGTGACAAAATAAATCTAATAGATGTCAACTTAGCTACAGGAGAAAAGATTTCTCCATAGTCAATTCCCTCTACCTGGGAATAACCTTTTGCAACTAGCCTTGCTTTATATTTTTCAACACTATTGTCCAGACCAATTTTCTTTTTGAATATCCATTTGCAGCCTATAGATTTTCTACCTTTAGGCAATGGAACCAAACTCCAGGTGTCATTCTTTTCTAATGATGTCATTTCTTCATTCATGGCTCCCAACCAAGAGTTTGAATCAGACATTTTAAATGCTTCTTTTACAGTCCTAGGTTCATCAGTGCTAGAAATTAAAGCATAGGCACAAGTAGACTCAATTAAAGAAAACCCATACCTTTCAGGTTGCTTTCTTTCACGAGTTGACCTCCTCACAGGCTGAGGTTGAGGTGGTTCTTCATCATCTTCAGAACTTTCAGAACTGCTTGAGCTCTCCTCAGTATCAGGTGCATTTTAATTTTTCAATTCCTCTTTATCCGGTGTCTGAGGAATTGCTGCTACATCCTTTTCATTTTCTGATTTCTTCTCTTACTACAAATCCAAAGTAGAAGGTTTTAGCTCACAAAAGATAATGCTTCTTTTGTGCAAAACCTTCTCAGTCTTAGGATTCCAAAGCTTGTATCCTTTTATGCCAGCACTATAGCCTATAAATATACACTTTACGGCTTTGTTTTCCAACTTGGATCTTTTTTCAAATGGCACATATGCATATGCCTCACAGCCAAAGACACGAATATGTCTAAGAGAGGGCTTCCTCCAAGACCATGCTTCCAAAGGTGTCTTCTCAACAAGAGCAGAGTTAGGAGAGTGATTTATCAAGTAACATGTTGTAGAGACTGCTTAAGCTCAGAATTTCTCCTCCAAGTCAGCACTGCTCAGTATACTTTGTGCTCTTTCCATTACTATCCTGTTGAACCTTTTAGCAACTCCATTTTGTTGTGGAGTGTAAGGTGTAGTCGTGTGTCTTTTGATCCCATGATCTTTACAGTACCTTTCGAATTCATCTGAACAGAACTCACCACCATTGTCAATCCTTAAACATTTTATTTTTCTACCAGTCTAATTTTCTACAAGATTTTTAAATTCCTTAAACTGACTGAACACTTCTGATTTACTTTTCAAAAAATATACAAATGCTCTTCTTGAATAATCATCAATAAACAACACATAGTATCTTGATTTAGACAAAGAAGAAACATTCACTAGACCAAACACATCAGAATGTATGTAATCAAGCAATCTAGAAGTTTTGTGAGGACTAGAATAAAATGAAACATGGTGCTGCTTTCCATATATGCAATGTTCACAAAAATCAAATTCAAGGTTACAATCTTCAAGCCTTTCTACTAGGTTTTTATTTTTCAAGGTTTTTAAACCTTTTTCACCAATGTGGCCAAGCCTATGATGCCAGAGCATAGTCTTCTCTGCTGGAAGTTTAATCTCCATGGAGTTTACACCATCAGCAATGTTTTCCTTCTTTTCTTCATGAGCATCCTTAAGTGACTTTGCAGAGACACTATTGCATTGAATAGCTTGTGCATCCAGCTTGTATAGAGTACCAATTCGAGCACCCCTAGCTAGCACCATACAGCCTCTAGTCATCTTGCAGCCATTTCCAGAGAACGTGACTTACACTTCAATATCATTCAGCTTACTTACAGAAAGTAGATTTTGAGCCAAACCTGGTATATGCATCACATCATTGATTCCCTTCACTCTTCCATCAGGGAATTGAATTCTAACTCTTCCACGACCAACAATTTCCAAAGATGAATCACTTGCCAAGTACACCTTTCCACCATTGTATTCTTCATACTTCGTGAACCATTCTCTATGAGATGTCATGTGGAAAGATGCTCCAGAATCAATCAGCTAGACATCATCTGATGCCCGTGTAGCCAAAGCTGCAATGAAGGAATCTGCATCACTATGAGAAGAATCATTTCCAGAAGAGTTCTTCTTCTTCTTTTTCTCCTCCTTCCAATCCTTTCAGACATGACCAGGTTTCCCATAGTTCCAGCACTTCACCTTTGACTTCTTGCCAGGAGACTTTGATCTCCCTTTTGATTTTGATCTGGACTTCTTGTCCTTCTTTTTGCCTTTCTCCTTTGGTCTTCCTCTAACAGCTAGAGCCTCCTTTGTCATCTCAGAAGATTTTCTTCTCTTTTCTTTTGATAATAGAGAAGCAACATCTTCCATTTTGAATGTGGATGTTGTACTCCCTATAGCCATCACCAAATGATCCCAAGAATCAAGCAGAGAACACAACAACAACATGCAACGATCTTCATCTTCAATCTTTACACCAACAGATGTCAACTAAGCAATCAACATGTTGAAAGCATTTAAGTGATCAATAGCAAACCCTCCTTCCTGCATCCTCAAAGAGTACAACTTCTTCCTCAAGAACAACTTGTTCACCAAGGACTTTCCCTAATAAATGGATGCCGGTCTTTTCCACAAGGAAGAGGAAGTCTTTTCTTCATGTACGTTCAGAAGAACAGAGTCTGCCAAACAGAGCCTTATCAGCCCCTTAGATTTTCTATCTGCTAGGTCCCAATCCTCTTGCTTCATGCCTTGAGGCATTGTTCCAGACGCAGCAGTCCAAAGATCTCGATCAACTAACATATCTTCCATTTTGAGTTTCCACAGCTCAAAATTGCTACCATTGAATTTCTCTATTTCCATTCTACTAGATGTGCTCACCATCTCAACCTGCAATTAAAATTAACAGACCTCTACCAAAACTCCCACTAAAAAGGATTTAACACAAAAAACCCAACCCACTCACAAGGACAACACAACTGGCCAGGTTCTGATACCACTTGTAAGGAAAGCAGAGGTGCGGAAATAACTTTCCTAATGTCAAAACCACAGGGGAGTAAGCGGACAGTACTTTTAATTTTCTAACTACAGTCCAGTTAAGACACACATGAAGGAATAATAGAAATAGAGAAAATACACAAAGACAACTCAAACAATAGATTTTACGTGGGAAACCCTTTCGGGAAAAAACCCACCACACCAAGTTGTATCTCTTTGTATTATAGTAACAAAAAATTACATACAATCAAAAAGACATCTTTCTAGTGTTAGTCACAGTGGCTTATTCTCACTGTTCAACTAGTTACACAAATGTTCTCTCCCTACAACTCGATTCACTCGCTCTGTTTTTTATTAGAATTGTTTTGCCTTTATTTAACACATTCTGATTTTTCCTATTGTACATCCTTATCCATCATTTCCAACCATAGACGGTTTCCATTCGAGCCTTGATTTTTCCCTGTATGTTGTTTTTTCCAGCGTTGCAACTATTACAAAAAACAATTGACATCAGTTTGAGAACCGCTTCCTTTGATTGGTCCAGCAAGATGCCACACAGGATGATCACATGGTCAACGACGTTCAACTTTGTTGGCATATCGGTGAGACACTCGCAGTGTCTCCCCGATGCCACAAAGTTTCTCTATCGGTATCGCTATAGCTTCCATAGGTTGGCAAGATGCTATAACGCCTGTTACATGTCATGATGAAACCATCGATGTCCAATTCGATCCTATCGGCAAAGGTTCCTTTATTGGTGTGACACATATTGAATGTATAAGTCACAGTGATTAGACATTCCATTGGCAAGACACTACGTCTTCGCCAAGACATTCTGCCGACAACCTTGCTACTCCGAAGCCTTTCACCTATCGGCAAGACCACCACGGCTTCAGTGAGACGTCATACCAAAACAGGACTTCCACCAAAAGTCACACTGTCGCCAAGACTCGTGTCTATCGTCGTGACCTTTCTTCGAGTTCCCTCAGTCTTACCGAAGACTTCCTATCGGCAAGACTCATGACTTTCGCCATGACACTTCATCGAGCTCCGTCATGTCTTACCGAGTCGGCAAGACTTAAGCCCTTTGCCAAGACGTTTCTCCAAGCGCCCAAAGTTAACCTGAAGACTTTTGTCGGCATGACTTATGACTTTTGCTAAGACTTCCTAGCGAAGTATTTTGTCACCGCGAGGATACTATCTGTTGGAAAGACTTAGCTTCATCACTGAGGCATCTCCCCGTGACCTGTGAGTTACTTCGACATTCCCCTTGACACCTCAGAGTAGCCTTTGTCGGCAAGACATTACATACTCGCTGGGACATCTCACTGAATCCCTAGCATTAGCCTGACGTTGGTGAGACTTACACCATTCGCTAGGAGTTCTCTCCGACACCTGTGAGCTAGCTCGATAAGATCAAGTTGTCGCCCAGTGTTCTCCATTCGAAAAAATGTCACGCCGAACACAGAGAGTTACAGCGATAGTCTTTTTGGCAAGACATGAACCCTATCTTGGCGACATGAACCTATCAGCTAGATTTAGAATAGTTTTGTCGCCCAGACATGAGCAGTGTCACATCAAATTTTCCCTTCAGGAGTTCCATGTCAGTAAGGATTGAGGCACATATTCCAACAGTTGATTTGGAGGACATGCCAAAGATGGCATGTGATTAGATTAAGGTTGTGCAAATAAATAATTTTGAAATTTAATGAAAGATTAGAGGCAAGTGGACAAATATGGAGGATGTGATATTAATCCTAATTAAGGGTGTGCACATCCTAATCATGGATTAATTAAGCTAATCCAGTTTAGAAGAAGGTTATGGAGGATGCGACAAGGAGAGAGAAAAGAGGGAATTTAAAATTGATTTAAATTCAAATGGTCACATGACTAAATTAAATAAATTGATATATTTATTTAATTTAGACAGGAAGGGATGAAAGATAAAGTATTTAATTATTAAATTAAATACTTTAGGAACTTTAGGAAAAGGGGAATATTAATTAAATAAACCATTTAATTAATATCGATGGGGGATATGAAATAGACAAATAAAAGAGAAAAAATTTGACCATGTGGGAGTGATCAAATTTGGATGTCTACAGTTATATATGTCCTTAAGGGACTACTCTTTCCTTAGTGAGACACCCCTTCCCAACCCCAACTTGGAACAATGTAAGACCAAGGTAAGGTGGGTTGATTGTTGTGTTGGGTCGTAGGGGTACCCCTGAGTCAATAAAAAAGCAAAAAGAAAATTCATGGGTATGGTTCACATAGTCTTAGGTTTGAATTTGAGGTATGTTTTTATCCGATGCACATGGCTTATGGGTTGTTACATACATCCTCAAGGAACTACTGTTGCCCTAGCGTGGCACCCCTTCCTAATGCCAACTTTTCAGAATGTAAGAGCAAGGTAAGGTGGGTTAATCATTGTATTGGGTCGTAGGGATACCCCTAAGTCAATAAAAAAAGAAAGAAAAGTCATGGGTAAGCTCTGCATGGTCTTAGGTTTGACTTCAAGGTCTTTTTTTATCTGATGCATGTGGCTTATGGGTTGTTATATACTTCCTCAAGGGACTACTCTTTCCCTAGTGTGTTAATCCTTCCCCACATCAACTTGGAAGAATGTAAGAATAGGGAAAGGCATGTTGTGTGTTTTTTTGGGTTGTAGGGGTACCCCTGAGTCAATAAAAAAATAGAAGAAAAAGTCATGGGTATGCTTCACATGGTCTTAGGTTTGACTTTGAGGTATAGGTTTATCTGATGCACGTGGCTTATGGTTTGTTATGTATAGCCTCAAATAACTACTCTTTCCCTGGCATGGCACCCCTTCCCAATCCCAACTTGGAAAAATGTAAGACCAAGGTAAGGCAAGTTGGACATTGTCTTGGGTCGTAGGGGTACCCTTGAGTCAATAAAAAATAGAAATAAAAGTCATGGGTATGCTCTGCATGGTCCTAGGATTGAATTTGAGGTCTTGGATTATCTAATGTACGTGGCTTATGGTTTGTTACATACATCCTCAAGGGACTAGTCTTGGCTCGACATGGCCCCTCTTCCCAACATCAACTTGGCAGAATATAAGACCAAGGTAAGGTGGATTGGGAATTGTGTTGGTTCGTAGGGGTACCCTTGAGTCAGTTACAAAACATAAAGTAAAGTCATGGGTATGCTCTGCATGGTCTTAGCTTTGAATTTGACGTCTTGGTTTATTTGATGCATATGGCTTATGGGTTGTTACATACATTCTCAAATACTACTTTTGCTCCTATGTGGCACCCCTTTCTGATCCAAACTTGGAAAAATATAAGACCAAGGTAAGGAGGATTGGGCATTGTGTTGGGTCATAGGGGTACCCCTGAGTCAATAAAAAAATAGAAAGAAAAAAAATGGATATGCTCTACATGGTCTTAGGTTTGACTTTGAGGTCTTGATTTATCTGATGCACATGGCTTATGAGTTCTTACAGACATCCTCAAGGGACTACTCTTGCCCCGGTGTGGCACCCCTTCTCAACCCCAACTTGGAAGAATGTAATACCAAGGTAAGGTGGGTTGGGTGTTGTATTGGGTCATAGGGGTACCCTTGAGTCAATAAAAGAAACAGAAACAAAAATTCATGGGTATACTAGGCATTCTCTTAGGTTCAACTTTGAGGTATGGGTTTAACTGATGCACGTGGCTTATGGATTGTTACATACATCCTCAAGAAACTATTCTTTCCTTGGCGTGGCACCCCTTTCCAACCAAAACTTGGCAGAATGTAAGACTAAGGTAATCTAGGTTGGCCATTGTGTTGGGTCATAGGGGTATCCCTGAGGCAATAAAAAAAATAGAAAAAAAAGTTATGGGTATGCTCTACATGGTCTTAGGTTTGACATTGAGGTTTTCATTTATCCAATGCATGTGGCTTATGGGTTGTAACATACATCCTCAAGGTTCTACTCTAGCCTTGACATGTCACCCATTCCTAACCCTAAATTGGCAGTATGTAAGACAAGGGTAAGGTGGGTTTGGCATTATGTTGGGTTATAGGGGTACCCCCAAGTCAATAAAAAACAAAAAAGAAAGGTCATGGGTATGCTATGCATGGTATTAGATTTGACTTTGATGTCTAGGTTTATCTAATGCACATGGCTTATGGTTTGTTAAATACATCCTTAATGGATGACTCTTGCCCCAACGTGGTACCCCTTCATGACCTAAACTTGGTAAAATGTAAGACCAAATTAAGGTAGATTGGGCATTGTGTTTGGTCATAGGGGTACCCTTGAGTCAATTAAAAAAATAGAAAAAAATTCATGGGTATGCTTCACATGGTTTTAAATTTGACTTCAAAATTTGTGTTTACTCAATGCACATGGCTTATGAGTTGTTACATACATCCTCAAAGGACTACTCTTTCCCCTATGTGACACACTTTCTAGACCTCAACATGGTAGAATATAAGACCAAAGTAAGGTGGGTTGGTTCGTAGGGGTACCCCTAAGTAAATAAAAAACTAAAAGAAAAGTCATGGGTATGCTCTGCATGGTCTTAGGTTTGACTTCGAGGTCTAGGTTTATCTGATGCACATGGCTTATGTGTTTTTTTATACATCCTCAAGGGACTACTCTTAATCTGGCATGACACCCCTTCCCGACCCCAACTTGGAAAAATGTAAGACCAAGGTAAGGCATGTTGGGCCTTGTGTTGGGTTGTAGAGGTACCTTGAAGTCAATAAAAAATAGAAAAGAAAAGTCATGGGTATGATATGCATGGTCGTAGGTTTGACTTTGAGGTCTAGGTTATCCGATGCACGTGGCTTATGGGTTGTTACATACATCTTCAAATGACTACTCTTACCTTGACATGAAACCCCTTCTTGACCCCAACTTGATAGTATGTAAGACGAAGGTAAGGCAGGTTAGGCTTTGTGTTGGGTTGTAGGGGTACCCGTGAGTTAATAAAAAAATAGAAAGAAAATTCATGGGTATGCTCTGCATGGTCTTAAGTTTGACTTCGAGGTCTAGGTTTATCTGATGCATGTGGCTTATTGGTTGTTACATACATCCTCAAGGGAATACTCTTGTCCTAGTGTGGCACCCATTTCTGACTCCAACTTGGGAGAATGTAAGACCAACATGAGGTGGGTTGGGTGTTGTGTTGGGTCATAAGTGTACCCCTAAGCCAATATAAAAAATAGAAAGGGATGTCATGGATATGCTCTCCATGGTCTTAGGTTTGACTTTGAGGACTAGGTTTATCCGATGCAGATAGCTTATGGGTTGTTACATACATCCTCAAGGTTCTACGCTTGCCCCCATTTGGCACCCCTTCACAACCCCAAATTGGTTAAATGTAAGACCAAGGTAAGGAAGATTGGGCATTTTGTTGGGTCGTAGGGGTACCCCTGAGTCAATAAAAAAAGAAAGAAAAGTCATGGGTATGCTCTAGATGGTTTTAGGTTTGACATCAAGGTCTGGGTTTATCTAATGCACGTAGCTTAGGGGTTGTTACATACTTAATCAAATGACTACTCTTGCCTCGACATGACACCCCTTCCTGACCCCAACTTGGAAGAATGTAAAACAAGGGTAAGGTAGGTTGGGTGTTGTGTTGGGTCATAGGGGTACACTCGAGTCAATAAAAAAGAGACAAAATTCATGGGTATGCTCCACATACTCTTAGGTTTGACATCAAGGTTTGGGTTTATCTGATGCATGTGGCTTATGCGTTGTTACATACATCTGTAACGGACTAATCTTGACCCGACATGGCACCCCTTTCTGACCCCAACTTGGTAGAATATAAGACCAAGGTAAGGTGGGTTGGGTCACAAGGGTGCCCTTGTATCAATAAAAACCAAAAAGAAATCTCATGGGTATGCTTTGCATGGTCTAAGATTTGACTTCAAGGTCTAAGTTTATCTGATGCACGTGGATTATGAGTTGTTACATACATCCTCAAAGAATTACTTTTGGACCAGTGTGGTACCCTTTCCTAAGGACAACTTGATAGAATATAAAACCAAGGTAAGGCAGGTTGGGCATTGTGTTGGGTCATAAGGGTACCCCTGAGTTAGAAAAAAATAGAAAGAAAAGTCATAGGTATGCTCCACATGGTCTTAAGTTTGACTTCGAGGTACAAGTTTATTCGATGCACATGTCTTATAGGTTGTTACATACATCCTCAAAAGACTACTCTTGCCATGACATGGCACCCCTTCCAGACCCCAACTTGGTTGAATGTAAGACCAAGGTAAGGTGAGTTGGGCATTGTGTTGGGTCATAGGGGTACCCCTGAGTCAATAAAAAATAGAAATAAAAGTCATGGGTATGCTCCACATAGTCATAGGTTTGAATTTGAGGTTTGGGTTTATCCAATGCTTACATACATCCTCAAGTGGCTACTCTTTCCCCAACATGGCACCCCTTCCCAACCCCAACCTAGTAGAATGTAAGAGCAAGGTAAGGTGGGTTGGGCATTGTGTTGGGTCGTAGGGGTACCCCTAATTCAATAAAAAAATAGAAAGAAAAGTTATGGGTATGCTCCACATTGTCTTAGGTTTGATTTCGACGTCCGGGTTTATCTGATGCACATAGCTTATGGTTGTTACATACATGCTCAAGGGACTACTCTTTCCCATGCATGGCACCCCTTCCCGACCCCAACTTGATAGAATGTGCTACGCCCTTAATATTATTGTACATCGGGTTATGAATAGTCGGCTTGTGGCTATCTTAACTCTCTATTAAGTCATATTATCATTTGTATATTGTTATTTAGTTGTTTAGGTCGGCCTAAGTCTTATATAGGTGTGTCTAAGTCGGCCTAGGTGATATCCTTGGCATAAATAGGTATATATAGGAGGTTGTGAGTCTTATTTGATCATCAAGTGTGAAGTGTGTTCTCATTAGAGATATTTGGAGGTTTTCCCCCTTGATGTGGCTTGTTATTCTCAGTTATTCTCAAGTATTTGCAGCATATCTCATATCATATTCTTCTATTGTGCAAGTTATTTCATAACAAGTGGTATCAGAGCATGATCTTGGCACCATAGAGGCAAGGTTTTTCTCAATTTTGGAGGCGATTTTGGGAAGAGCATATCTTTCATATTTTGGTGAATTTTTTTTGTATTTTTAAAGGGTTTTTGAAGAACATATTGAAGAAGCTACAGTCCAGATTTCAGAAGAATTGGAGTAGAATTAAGCTAATTATTGCAGAATTAGGGTTTCTACACTATTTTTTGTTATCTACATATCTTGCACATATTGTTGAATTGGAGTCTAATTTTTATTGGGTTTTTGAAGACATACTAAAGGAGATTACAGTAAAAATTTGAGAGAATTTAAGTTTCATTTGTTTGATTTATTTCAATATTAGTGGTTTCCATCATGACAGGGCCTGCAACAAGGGTTAAAAAGAATGTTGTCACTCCGGGGAAGACTCCTGATAAGGATGGTGAAACAATCAAGGATATTACTTATAATGAAGAAATAAATAAGGTCAAGGAATAAATTTCCTCAATTAAAATGGATATGTGTGACCTAAGAGGAGATATGTCGGACATGCGAAACATGTTAAGCACCTACATAGCTAAATCAAGAAAGGAGTTCTCAAGCGGCCAAGGTGAAAATTCTAGGTCAGCTACTACTAACACAAGCTTTAGTACTCCTATGGGATCTAGGAATTTATTTCCAAAGGTGGATATGCGCAAGTTCGATGGTAAGGATCCTCTAACATGGATAAACCAAATAGAGAATTTTTTTGAAGTACACCAAATCCCAAATGGACAAAAGGTCACGATGGCTTTTATATTTAGAACCAGATCAATTCATTTGGTATCATTGGATTTGCACTCATCGAGGTAAAAAGGGGCTCACCATCTCATGGTCAATTTTTACAGAGGAACTCCAAGCACAATATAGCAATAGTGTCACAGACAACTTCTTCAGCCAGCTAGCTAAACTTCAACAAACAGGATCAGTTAAGGATTATATTCAGCAATTCCAAAATCTATCCTTAAGGGTGGATTCAATTACGGAGGAAAACTTGAATGACTTATTCTTGGGTGGTCTCAAGGATCACATTCAACATGAGGTACGCATGTTTAGCCCTAGTTCCATAAATGAGTCTTTTATCTTAGCACGCAGAGGAGAAATATTTGATTCCTAAGAAGCAAGGGGCTAATGTGACAAGAGAGAAAGGATATTCAACACAACCTACTAAGTTGAATCCACAAAAAATTGAGGAGAAAAGAGCAAAAGGCTTGTGTTTCAATTGTGATATCAAATACAGTCGAGGACATAAATGTAGTGAAAAGAAATTGTTTTATATTGAAGGTCCCAATGAGGAAGAAGAGGAGGAACCCATACTAGAAGATGAAAGGGAGTCAAATGAGAAATCACATGATTCTCAACCAATCATTTCTTGTCATGCACTCTCAGCTTTCAGTGCTCCACAAACTCTCAAGGTGATGGGGTTCCTAAAGAAGCAGAAGGTAACAATGTTGATCGACTCAGGTAGTACTCATAATTTCATCAACAAAAAGTTAGCTACTCATCTAAATTGTTTCATATATCCAGCTCCAGAGTTTCAAGTTTTGATTGTAGATGCTGGTACAGTTAGTTGTTCAAGGAATTTTCATAGCATTAAATTATCCATGGGAGATTATCAACTTGATACCCCAATGTATGTGATATCCATGGGTGCAGCAGATATTTTTTTGGGAGTACAATGGCTTACTACATTAGGAACAATTGAGATGAACTTCCAAGAACTATTCATGAGATTTCAATCAGAAGGAAGGGTAGTAGAGCTAAGGGGGTTGAAGGAAAAATCTCCAAAAATGGTAAGCTCTCATCAAATGCAAAATTTTCTTAAGAAAGGAGTGGATGGATTTGTGGCCAACTATGTTCATTAGAAGTCTCTCAATACTCCTACTCATCCAGATTTGTAAGCTATAATTGATCATCACTCAGTTGTTCTTGGAGATATTCCTAAAGGACTTTCTCCTAAGAGGGATCATGATCATGCCATACAGTTAGTCCCAGGAGCCAAATCCACCTAACATCAGCCTTACAGTATCCACACATACAAAAGAGGAGATAGAAAATTGTTGAAGAGATGCTAGAGGCAGAATCAATGTGCATAGCCAAAGTGCTTTTACTCCTCACCGGTGGTGATGGCATGTAAGAAGGATGATACTCTGGCACATGTGCTGTCCGTATTATAGAGGCTCAACATGTACACCATTAAAGATAAGTTTCCAATTCCAGTCATTGATGATTTGCTAGATGAATTGAATGGAGCTATGTTTTTTACCAAGTTAGATCTTAGATCTGGTTATCACCAAATTCAGATTGAGGAAGATATTTGTAAGACACATTTCGGACTCATGAGGGTCATTATGAATTTTTGGTGATGCCATTTGGTCTTACCAATTCACCATCTACATTCCAAAGTTTGATGAATTCCATTTTTAAGAAGTTCTTGAGAAAGTTTGTATTAGTATTCTTTGATGATATATTGATTTATAGCAAGACTTGGGAAGAACATTTGCAACATGTGGACCAAGCATTACAAATACTTGAAGATCATAAACTCTATGCTAAGCCATCCAAGTGTGCTTTTGGTCTTATAGAGGTGGAGTATTTGGGACACATAGTTTCACATGAAGGAGTAAAGGTGGACCCTAACAAAATTAAGGCTATCATGGAACGGCCTATTCCTAAAACCATTAAGACCGAGATTCTTGGGATTGATAGGGTACTATAGAAGATTTGTGAAGAATTATGGTTGTATAGCAGCACCTCTCACCACTCTATTGAAGAAGGATTCTTTTCATTGGAACGAGTCTTCCAATACAACATTTGAGAGATTGAAGGAGGCTATGTGTACAACTCCAGTACTTGCCACTCCTGACTTCACCAAGGAATTCATTGTGGAATGTGATGCTTCTGGAAATGGGATAGGAGCAGTGCTCATGCAAGAAGGTCGACCAATTTCTTTTCAGAGTCGTCAATTAAAAGGTAAGAATCAACTAAAACCTATTTATGAGAAGGAAATGCTAGCAATACTCCATGCAGTGAAACAATGGAGGCCTTATCTATTGGGTAGATATTTCAAGGTTAAGACAGATCATGATAGCCTAAAATATTTTTTGGAACAACGACTATCTTCTGAAGAGCAACAAAAATGGGTCACTAAGATGTTAGGATATGACTTTGAGATTGTATATAAGAAAGTGAAAGAAAATATTGTTGCAGATGCACTGTCAAGGAAGGATGAGAAAGATGAAGCCTTATTGTGTGCCCTTTCAATATTACAAGCAAATTGGGTGGAGGAAGCCAAAGAAGAGTGGCAAAATGATGTTGGGACAAGTAATCTCATCGAGCAATTAAAAAGTGATCCTAGTAGTTCAGATAATTTTTGTTGGAAGGGAGATACTCTTTGGTATAAAGAGCATTTGTATCTCTGCAAGAATTCCAACCTTAAAATAAAGATTCTCACAGAAAGTTACATGAGCTCCAGCAGGGTCATTCAGAGCCTTTTGAAGACATTTACTGTCAAGCAAGATTTCTTTGGGAGGGGCTGTAAGATGTTCAAAAATTTGTGGCTCAATGTTTGGTTTGTCAAAGGAATAAAAGGGAGACAATTAAGACACCAGGTCTCTTGCAGCCCTTATTTATTCCTAGCCAATGTTGGGAAGAGGTATGCATGGACTTCATCATAGGGCTTCCCAAATCTAAATGTCATAATGCCATCATGGTAGTAGTTGATCAGCTCACTAAATATGTACATTTCATTGCATTAGCACATCCTTTTACAGAAAGTGTAGTGGCTAAAGCTTTTTTGGAGAATATCCAAAAGCTACATGGTACACCTAAAGTTATTGTTAGTGATTGTGATCCTATCTTCACTAGTCACTTTTGGAAAGATTTATTCTCATGTTTGGGTACTCAATTGGCTCTTAGCTCTTCATACCACCCTCAATTAGATGGGCAAACAGAGGTTGTTAATAAGTGTTTGGAAGGATATCTACGTTGTTTCACTTTAGAGAAATAGTCCCAGTGGGTAGATTGGCTACCACTTGTGGAATGGTGGTATAACACTTCTTTTCATAGCTCATCAAAAATGTCTCCATTTTTGGCACTTTATGGATATCATCCTCCTTCCATCACATCATCAATTAAGGTGTCCCCAAGAGTTCAGGCAGTAGAAGACCGCTTGCTTCATCAACAAGTACTTTCAGGACTCAAAGAGAATTTAACCATGGCACAAAATTAAATGAAACAACAGGCAGACCAACATCATCAGACCAAATACCGAAAGGAAAGGAAGCCAGCTGGGATGGTCTTCTTGCAATTGTAGCCTTATAAGAAAATCTCACTAAAGCAGCAAAGAAAGAATAATAAGTTGTCTCCAAAGTATTATGGTCCATACCAAATCATGCAGAAGATCGGTAGTGTTGCCTACAAGCTTGAGTTGCCACCAAAAACAAAGATACATCCATTTTTTCATGTTTCATGTTTGAAGAAGGTAATTGGGCATAATATTCCCACTCAAACAACACTTCTTGAGCTGGATGAAGAAGGAAGAATCATTTTGGAACCAGAGTGCATTCGTCAAACATGCACAAAGAAGCTGAGGAATAGAACTATCATTGAGTATCTCATCCAATGGAAGAAGTTACCAGTTGAAGATGCCACATGGGAAGACGAGGTGTTCATTCAAAAGTTTCTGAACTTGATTAGCATTGAGGACAATGCTTCTTTGAAGAAGGGGGGCATGCTACGCCATTAATATTATTGTGTACATCAGGTTATGAATAGTCGACTTGTGGCTATCTTAACTCTCTATTAAGTCATATTATCATTAGTATATTGTTATTTAGTTGTTTAGGTCAGCCTAAGTCTTATATAGGTGTTTTTAAGTCGGCCTAGGTGATATCCTTGGCATAAATAGGTATATATAGGAGGTTGTGTCTTATTTCATCAAGTGTGAATTGTTTGCTCATTAGAGATATTTGGAGGTTTTCCCCCTCAAAGTGGCTTGTTATTCTCAGTTATTATCAAGTATTTGCAGCATATTTCATATCATATTCTTCTATTGTGCAAGTTATTTCATAACACAGAAGGTGTAGATGGATCAATAGGATCCAGGAATTCAACATTGATGTCCAAATTACCAAATTGGTGAGAGGACAAGGCCTAGCCAAGTTAATGGCAGAGGAAAATTTGGAAGCTAATCAAGTTAATCATACTAAAGTAATTGATGTTGTACCTCTCTGTGATATGCAAACATGTGGATGGTATAGAAGAATTATCCAGTATCTACAAACCTTGCAATTTCCTACTGATTATTGACAATGAGTTATGGTGGAGGAGCCTAAATGGTGTACTTCTCAAGTGTGTAGATGGAAAGAAAGCATTGAAACTTCTACAAGAAATACACAATGGGGTATGTGGTGGTCATTACATGGAAAAAACCACTGCACACAAGATTTTGAGGACTAGATTCTATTGGTCCACAATTTTTAAGGATGCTTAGAAATTTGTTAAAACTTGTGAGCTTGTCAACGGTTCTTAGGAAAGTTGAAGTTTTAACGGAATTTACCACTGAGGCCTATGACAGTTGAAGCCCTTTTCCAACAATGGGGAATTGATTTCATCGACGAAATACCGAAAACATCTAGTGGAGGTCATTCATGGATTCTTGTTGCCACTATTTTACAAAATGGGTAGAAGAAATACCCATAAGAAAGTCAACAAGCAAGGTGGTAGTTGATTTCCTATTAAGTAATATTCTCATCAGATTTGGAGTCCCTGAGAGGATCATCTCAGATAATTCTATGTGCTTTAGATTAGATGAATTCAATGATTTTTGTGAAGGAAATGGCATACAAGTCTCATACTCTTCACCTTACCATCCTTAGGGAAATGGTCAAGTTGAGTCTAGTAATAAGAGCTTGATAAAGATAATCAAGAGAGTTATGGAAAAGGAAAAAAAGGCTTGGGATTCAAAGTTGAAATTGGCACTCTGGGTAGGTAGAGTGACAGTTAAAAAGGATACTAGCCATTCACCATTTGGATTAGTATATGGTTTAGAGGCTAGATTATGACAAAATAACCCACTCAAAATGTATAAGTTTGTGCAGGAATATGATGAAGAAATCTATGATGATATGCAACATAGAATAAATAATCTAGTGTAGTTAGATGAGACTAGGAGGGAAGCTGAAGCTAAAAGCATGAAGATGCAATTGTAGCTTAAGCATCTATATGACAAAAGATCTTCTCCTAGAAAGTTTAAAGTAAAGAATATGGTTTTATCCTTGAATGCAAGGGATCAGGATAAGGGAAAGTATGGGAAATTTGAAGCTTTATGGACTGGCCCTTATTTGATAGTCGACACTCATGGGGAAGATTCATATTTCCTTCAAATCTTAACAGGTGAAATTTTTGAACTATCAGTACATGGATAGTTCTTAAAGCCATACTTCTCCTAAGTATGTTTTTCTCCATCTACGTTTTTATTTTGTATATTATGTAGATATGTTTGTTTGCTTTTGTTTTGTTTGCTTTGGTCCTGCTACCTTGTCCGGGTAGTTCCCTAGTTAGGGTCCTTTTTTTTAATCCACATTTTTCTCTACTTCAATATAAGATTCATGGGATCTCGCCATGCCTGCAAGAGGCATACATCCCCAGTCAGAGCCATTGATGGAATGTGCAAATTGAATGATCCATCTTAGATCCTTGTCACTTTTGAGTAGGGGTATGTGCAGGATCATGATGGGCCAAAAAGTGGCAATATGATGGGTATGTGGCTGATGACTATTTTTTTACCCAAAATTGATGAAACGAAAAGGGTTTTTAAAGGAGATTCTCAGCTTTCCATTGATATAAATTATTCTTTACTTTGATTTTAATAAGTAATTATTATTCAATTTCTATTCAAATTATGACTAAAGTCCTGATTGATAGGCTGATTGAAAAAAATCTATAGCTTTCAAATGATATCACATTTTTTGAATCCAAAACATGCGACACATTCTATGCTTTGCATACTATAGGATTAAAAAAATAAAAAACTGAATTTCATGAATTTTTGACCGAGTTAAGGTGGTCAGATATATGAGTTTTTATATTTTTAAAAATTTGTAATAAAAATTCATATTAATTATTTACATGGAAAAAATTACAAAAAAATATGCATCACATCAGGCATGAGTCCTCTACCTATATCTAAAATATTATAAAAATTATTATCATTTTATTGTGGTTAGGTGGTCAAGTAGACACCTACTTCTTATTTTTCCGAAATTTAAGTACCATTGCATTGAAATTTCAAATTTTCACCAAATAGATTTTTTGTTTTAAACAAACCTAGTAGTTTGGAAACTAAATTCAATTTGATATAGATTCTATTCTTACATATTTTTGAAATAATATAGATAACTTATTCATATTTTTATGTCAAGTTGCCTAACTCTGATTTTTCTAAATTTTTTGCCACTTAAGGGCCTATTTTTTCCATGATGATCCTGCACATACCTATAGAGGACTATTATTTGAGGGTTTAGGATTCAAAATTCATGAGCTCTTATATAAAGTTATATTTTGTTGTTGACTCCCTATTGCCCATTTCCTGTCATTTTCTAAAAAAATTATCCTTTGCATTATTATGGCTTTGGAGTCCTCAAGTCTTATCTTTCATATCACCCTAGAGAGTCCCCTCAATTAAAACAACTTATTAGCACATGCCTAAAATTTTCCACTTAAGTTCAATTGGCCTTTTATCTTTATCGCTCATTGCTGATCATTTTTTAGATATATATTCTAAATCAATGATGAGCAATGAGGTAGTGTCTCTTTGATATTGCTCATCACGAATAACTGCTAGAATTTCATTTTTGAATACATGTGATGAGTGAAGTTCTTAGCATTATTGAAGGATTGCTCATTGCTAATGGTTTCTAACCCCTCAATATTGTAATAGTGATGAGTGATGGCTTTCAGCCTTATGATCTTATTTGCATCACTTCTCATTGATTTGTTTTGAGTGCTAAGTTTTTAATTAGGAATACACTATATACAATGACATTGTGATCATCTTTCATCGCCAATTTCTTGCAAATCTTATGAGGAGGATTAGCAATGAGCGATGGCCTAATATTTATCACTTATTGTTGAACCATTTCAAAGCCTTACTTTTCATTAGTGACGAGCGATGAGGTTACTCATTCTTAAAAAAGGTTTCTCTCGCTAATTTGGGTACATCTTATTTGTGATGCTTTTGTGTCATTAATTTTTTCATGCAGGTGTACATCTCAAAATAAGATGCTTTCACTATATCTCCCTTAGCTAATGGAACCCAATGTGAAAAGTTGGATTTGTGAGGAAGGATGGAAATGAATGTGATAAGGGAATGGGCCATAGATCCAAGGGCTGAGATTTCATTGCATAGAATACTTGCATCACTGATGAAGCTGGGTGAGGATGAAGTACATCAGCAATGAGCGACAACTGCTACATGAAGATGCAACAGGGTGAAATCGTGATGATTTCATATAAAGCAAAGAGGAAGGTGGTAAGATGCATTTGTAACCATTGATATTGTTTTAAAGCTAAAGGATCAACGATCAGGGTTTAAACCTAAATGACTAGTTGTTAGTTCACTCACATGAGCTTACTATCAAGTATTAATGGTGGCACATCTCTCTCCCTTGGTCGTAACCAAAAGTAGATACCTAGTTGATCGTGTGTTTGAATTCATTGACTAGCGAAAAAGATATCAAAACTTAAAGAAGTTGCAAGGAAAGCTCCAGAGGCTATTAGTAACCAAAATTGAGTGATTTTAAACTAAGTAGAATTCATATTTCCTTCCAATTGCAGTATTGAGATGAATGTTTTGAAGAATTGATAGAAAATTGGGGAATTGTCCATTTGTTCAATTACTAGTATTTTCAATTTGTAATTGAACACTACATAAATTTTGAGGTGAAGCGTCCTATTGAAGAGTAGTGTTTAGTTCCATTATAATTGTAAATGGTTTCTTTTGGTTGTGAGAAAATGTAAACCCTAGTTTCATTTTCATTATAAACATGAGTGACCCAGAACCTAGTGAGTCTAGTGTTAGACCTGAAAGGAGACCAAAACAAAAGAGGGTTGAAAGACTTAAAACTCAAGATGCTTTAGTTGAAGCTCAGCCTAAGCCAGTGGCAATGCCCAACCCTTTTCCAAGTACTCCTGCAACATCCACTAGGTCTAGAAGTGCAAAGAAAAAAATAGAAAAATTTATGCAAGAGGCCTCTGGTGGTGCCAAAGAGGGAGGATCATGAATTGGTAAAAGGACCACAGGTCAAGTTGTTATGACCACTAGGTTTATTGATAATGCTCATGAAATTGGTGAATAAACCCAACCCTAGAGTGGCTAGCAATTGTTTTGGTATTCTTTCAACATGCAAAATTTTAGCAAGCCCACATGTTTTTTTATGGGGATTGAATCTTGGAAATTTGGTTGTCCTAAATTTGTTTGTATAAGTGGATTTAATGATGGAACTAACAAGGTACTATAAACCTACTAACAGGACAATCAAAAGTGAAAATGGTGATGTAATTCTAGAGGTAACAAAGGATAAGATGATAGATGTATTTGGGTTGAATCCCATTTGTACTAGAAAGTTCAGACATGTTGAATTGTATGTTGAGTATAAGAGAAGCAAATTTGAATTTAAAGAATCATTTCTTGTACGACACAGAAGGAGCAGGGAGAGATTTACTACTAAGGATGTTGAGTCTTTTGAGTGGGAGGAGTTTGAAGACTATTTCAAAAACACTTATTATTGTTTAAATCAAGTAATTGCTTGGGAATTCGAGGTTATAATAGCACCTGATTTACTGGTGATGGTGGTGGATATACAACATCATAATAAAAAAATTGGCTTTGATTATGCTAACTTTGTTGTTGAACAGATACATGAAGATTTTTTGAATCTAAAAAAGGAGGCGCTCCCTTTGTATTTTCCCCATTACTCTTTATTGATGCATATTCTCTTATGGGAAGGTGATTATGAGTTGAAAAGGAAATTAAATCTAAAGATTGAGGAAAAAGAGAATAATGCTATACATGTACAAATGTAGATATACATTTGGGATCAATATTGCTACAATTCTAATTACACATTGTTTGCTAATGTTGTAAGATATGGTATCCTAGAGTCATTGGGTGTAGCACCTAGGTTCAGACTTTCTCCAAAGATTAGAATTCTTATGCACCCAAAATATGAACTAGGTTCTAAGGCTACACATAATTGGGAAGATTGGTTTCTACACTCTACATACACTTTGATCAGGGCTTATGGAGCTAAGGTGGCACCTCATTGTCTACCTTTGTATATTTCTGAAAAATTGGATTTCATGAAGATCATGTGGCAAATTTATTTCATTCATTATGAAATTTTTAGAAAGGATAAAAAAGGGCATTGTGATACATCCTCAATGTGCTTTTGCTTACTTCAAAGTTATTGTCCCTGAAGGATATGAAAATATTGGAATTATGGTAAATAATCTCATAATGCCTATTGATAAGATTAGAGATTTTGATCCAGAGGGATTTGTGGCAAGAAGAAGAAGAAGAAAGAGCTTAAGCATCATATGTCATGAATTTTTGTATAAATATGATTTACCAAGAAATCTAAGTGATGAGGCTGTCATGACTAGGAAAAGAGAATGGATAGCTATGACAAACATTGAGGAAAAGATTATGAAAAGGAATGCTTTCTACATAAGCCCATATAGTGTAATTGAAAACCCCTTGGAAAGAGCCTTCACTATGATTAGGGACTATCATTCTGGGGAGTTCAAGATAAAGGTAAAGGAGGCTTTTAACAAAGCACAGGTCCTCATAGAATAGCAATAGCAACAACTGGCTATGGATATCCTAGACTATCTTGTAGATGTTCAAGAAGTTAGGGAGGAACAAGTGGCAGAACATGTGCCAAGAAATGAAGAGGTGGAGAAAATATTCCCCATTCTTCATATAGAAAAAACTCATAGTTTAGAGGTTCCCCCTGACAGAATTGTCAAGTGGCAATATGATAGATAAAGTGATGATGCTCCTTGGATTAGGGAGTGTGATGAGTTTCTAGCTGATGATAAATTTGTGTAGACTAAGGAATTTCAAAATTTTATGATTCAACAGTGGAGTAAGGAGATAAAGGAGAGACTTGAATCAACTCGAGCTAATGCTAAACCTTCTCATCAGGAGGAAGCTAAAAAGGCAGAGCAAGAGAAGATCAAGGATCAAATTGCAGCTATTACTCCCGCTGAAGCTCAATTTTTTTTAAAGATAATGGAATCATGTTGTTACCAAGATGTACAATCACTACTACCATAGCTTATGATGCAATTAGAAGAGATTCTCAAGTTTTCATATCTGAAGATTAGTTTGAGGATAAAGTATTTGGTTCTAGATATAGTCCAAAAGTGCATACAATTGCAATTTGGTCTATGGCATCTAATACTAGTAAACATGAGGTTGATAGGACTATTGAAGAAGTTATTGGTTCACTAGTGGTCAAAATAGCTCTAGACATAACTCCTATCCAAGTAGCTAAATTAACTACACAGGTTGTAATGCTTAGTGTGGATACTGCACATATTTCTTAGAAGAAATATGAATATTTGGTCAAAGAGTATAATAAGGTCTTGAATGAGCTGAATAAAATGAGAGCCAGTGTTCAAGCTACTCAGAAGATGATGACTCAACCTTCTTCTTCTTCTTCTTCTTCTTCTTCGTCTTCTTCTTCTTCTTCATTTGATATGTCCACATAGGATAGGGGGAACTTGGCCTTAAGAATTGATGATTTGAATGGTAAATTGATTGTTGAAAAGGAAAATTTTAGGCAGGCCAAGCTTGAAACTATCAAGGTGGAAAATGAAATCTTTGAGGATGTGTTGAAATATAGGGTTACTAGGTTGGTCCATAGGGCTAATAATGTTTGGTCCACATATAATAATATTCATGAGGAAAATAAAAAGTATCTATAAGTGCAAGAGGCCTTTAGGAATGAATGGAATAATTGGATTGCTAGGGTAAATGCTTTGAAAGAAATGATGACAAAGATAAATGAAGACCTCGAGGCACCTACCAATATTCCTAACATCTTGCAAACTATTGACTCAATAAATCATATAACAACTTTCGATGGAAAGTTACAGTATAAAGCTCCAGAGTAAGTTGAAGATATTTAAGGATATGGAGGAATGTGGTATGCATGCCTAAGATATTAGATAAAAAAAGGTGAATTACATCCATTTGACACCTGGAAGAAAGATTTAGGAAGAATGCTTGGAGGAGCTATGATGGCCTTGAGTGTCATTGATTATATTTTGCTCAATCCAAATATTGACACAATGGTGGAAATTGAATCAAAGATGGACATATTTGTTAAAGAATCTAGGATTTTAATTGATGCTAGGTATTCTCAATACATCACTAAGGTACATAATTTATTGAATATAAAATGGCCCACTGAGGAAGAATACAATACTTGGTTGGAGAAATACACAAAATGAATTTGTGTAGGGATTAGTGAGTGAGAATAATAATACCTAGCTTGAATATAGTACAAATTAGGCTTTTGGTATAACATGGTAAAATATTATTATCTCCTCAAATTCAAATGAATAGCTCATGGTGCTAATGTGGATTGATGAATTTTGAACTTTTTTTTGCTTTCCTTGTCTTGCTTAGTAAGTTTTGTTGTTTTGATTTTTCCCACGATTAGCATATTTGGAGTGCATGAGGAATATTTTGATACTATTGTAACAAACTAATGATGTTTTTCTTACCCCACCTCAAGACTCACAAGAAGGAAAGCATAACTGGGAATGGAATATTGTTACAAGCAATCCAATGAAATCATGACATGTTTGCTATCTAGTCTGGAGCTTATTTTCTCCTTCATCTCTATAAGAAGGAATTAGGGCCAGAGCACAAGAGTTAGAAATTTTTTGTGTTAATACTATGAAGTTGTCAAGATAATATGAAGAAAGTTTTAGATTCTTTGTTTTAAGTTTATTTTGGAGTTCATACTTGTTCATGTAAACTTGATAATGATATAGCATTTATAATAGAGAGTAATATCAGTTTTATGGATATTGTCTCTCCTTCTATGCATATTGTGAGTTATGAGTGAAAGTAATCAAGGATTTCTTTCATTTATCTCCATTACTTTCTTGATGGATGTTTAGTTTCATGCATGCTCGTTGATTCAATGAATTAATGTAATTTCTTGTTTGAGATTAATAACTTATAAGAACTAGGTGCTAGGATATCTATAAGTAGTAATAATCATGAATGTCATAGAGAAATTATGTAATGTAATGTTTCTTGAAGTTATAGGTGCTATCATTTGAATTTTTATTAGGTGACATTGAATGGTATTGACTCTGTGCCTGGGATAAAGACACTGTTCATGCAGAGTATTTGTGTTTCACTTTCAGTGTTGATTCATTTTCTACTCAATCTTTAAATCAAAAAAGTCTTAAAGAGATAGTGTAGTTGTTTTGTATTCTCTCATTCTCAATATATGTAAGATTGATAAATAAGCTGCCAAGATATTTTATGTATATTATTGACTGGTTTTATGAGAGATATCTATAATTTACAATGTATTTGATTGTGATTGTGCTAAGTGTTTAAGTATAGATTGTGGGATCACCCTCTCAGGTTTCACAGAGCCCAAAGAGTAGGAATAGAAGTCTTGCAACCTATATTCTTTCATTGGCCAGTCCCTTTGGAAGCACCGATAATTGGAAATGGAAAAGTCAATAGGTATTTTTGGAGATTAGTTTGGTTCTTAAAAAATAACCAACAGACTTCATCACATGGCTTCCAAGTTCTAATGGTAAGAATTTCATCATTGTAGTTGTGGATCACCTCACTAAATATCAAAATTTTATTTCATTATTTTATCCTTTTACAACAAGTACAGTGGAAAAATAATTTTTGGAGAATATTCAAAAGATACATGGTATACCTAAGGTTATTGTTAGTGATCATGATCCTATCTTTACTAGTAATTTTTGGACAAATTTATTCAAGTGTTTGGGTACTTAATTGCATCACAATTCTTCATATCATCCACAATCTGATCAGAAAATAGAGGTGGTTAATAAGTTTTTGGAAGGATATCTATGTTGTTTCACTTCAGATAAATAGAATCAATGGGTAGATTGGCTACCACTAGCAGTATGGCGATATAACACTTCCTTCCATAGTTCATAAAAAATGTCTCCATTTATGGCATTATATGGGTATCATCCTCCTTCCATCATATCATTATTGAAGGTGTCACCAAGATTTTGCGTGATTGAGGACCACATGATTCATCAACAACAAGTACTTTTAGGACTTGAAGAGGATCAGTCCATGGAAAAAAATTGAATGAAGCAACAGGTAGACCAACACTGTAGTGAAAGAAGTTTTGAGGTTGGGGATTAGGTTTTCTTGAGATTGTAGCCTTACAAGAAAATATCACTGAATCAACAATCAAATAATACAAAAATTGTCTCCAAAATATTATGGCCCATATCAAATCATGAAAAAGATAGGTAGTGTTTCCTACAAGCTTGAAATGCGATCAACAACAAAGATACATCAATTTTTTCATGTTTCTTATTTGAAGAAGGTAATCGGGAATAATATCCCTACTTACAAAATATTACCGGCACTTGAAGAAGAAGGATGAATCATGTTGGAACAAGAATGTATTCTTCATATATGCATAACGAATCTAAGGACCAGTAGACTCACTCAGTATCTCATACAATGGAAGAATTTACCAATTGAAGATGCCACATGGGAGGACGATGAGTTCACTCAAAAGCATCCAAAATTACCTAGCATTGAGGACAATTTTATTTGAAGAAGGGGGGCATGCGACTGTTGTATATGAAAAATGGGTTAGATTAATGCTATCATATGACTTAGGACATAGAGCATAGCCACTTTCCACCTACTACATTCAAGGGTAACCCTAGAGATCTCAATGAAAAGTAGAAAGAGATCTTGCAATAGGGTTGTCCTAGGGGCTGATTGCAAACTAGTAAGGGGTTCACTGAAAAGTAAGAACTTGGAAAGAAAAATGAAATGTAAGATGCAACACTAAACCCTAATTCAATGCAATGAACTATAAATGTGTGTAGAACAAAATAGAAAGTTTAAAAAAAAAATGTGTGCAATTGGAAATTTGGAGATGGTTGAATGGAGGTTTGAGAATTTTGAATTTCTACATTTAATATTGAGTGGGACTCATTCACCAAGCTTGGTGAATCGGTCCAAAATATAGATTTTTGTGCGGGAATAGGAATCTACAAAATGGGTATCTAAATCTACAAAAATCTCAATTTTGGTTGAAACTAGGACTCATTCGCCAGAAATGGAAAATTAGTCCAATTAGGGTTTTCTAAAGCTTAAAATTTTGATCCCACTCTTCTTTTTCTACTCTATCCTTCCTAATTGATTTTTTGATCTGAAACCCAAATTTGTCACTTGTAGGTGTTCTCTAATGTTCTCCAAGACTTGATGATAACTTTGACAACTTTGAATGATTTGACAACTTTCCTCCAATCTTTCTCTTTAGTAAATATACAACCTAGACCTAAAAATCACACACAAATGAGAGGGAAAAATTTTGTTGGGTTAGTGGATAAGGGTTTGCCTTGGTCAAAACCTGTTTTGGTAATTAAACCTTAAAATAGAATGAAATATGAATGGAGAATGATGAATAAAAAAATATGATGTTGCAAACATGTATGAGATGGCTCCAATGGATGTGGATCTTAACTCTTTCTTGAAGGTGGTAGATCTTAAATGAAATGTTTGCTTGAATCATGAAATTTTTACACCACAATTGTTAGTTCCAAAGCAAACATGATGCATAAAGTATTTGACATGATGATTAATTCTTGAATGTTTCTCTAAAATTCTTCATAATTTTCTCTTGAAGAATCTTGAAAACACTTGAATGCACTTGTAAACTAAAAATTGCTATAAGGATGAATACTTGAATTCTTGGGGGTAAAATGAGAGAAAGAAACTTGTATTTATACTCAATTATGCAAAAAATCTTGAAATTACAATACAAGCTAACATCAAATCTAGGAGGATAAAATACCACCAAAAATTTGAATTAATTTTGATTTTGAGCCACACAGGACTCATTCGCTGAAGGTGGTGAATGAATCCCATCAAGCATAATGTATGAGAGCAAATTTGGAAATGCTTACAAATGTGTGAAACCAAGTTCGAGCCGCAAAAATCTAGGTGGGACTCATTCATCCAAGGTGGTGAATGAGTCCTAGATCACTAAATTTGGGCCATTCAAGCCTGAGAATTCCTAAATTATGGTTGGGTGATGGTTTGTGTTAGGATTATCATCACAAAGATGCAATAAATGAGGATTGTGGATGAAAAATAAGGCCAATTAAAAATTGAGAGAGCCCAATTATTAATAAAAACCCTAGAAAAGTGTGAAAGTATGTTACAACACTTTACAACACTTTAAATAAGGCATGATTAAAAAGAGGTTTATTAGGTGTAATTAATTAATAAAACCTTAGAAAAGTGTGGAAGTGTTTTACAACACTTCACAACTCTTTAGCAAGGTACCATTTAAATTCATTTATTCACAAGGGCCCAAGACCTAATGTGAATGTGTCAAACACATTACAACACTAAATCAAGGTACCAATAATCCTAGTTCACAACGAGGGCCCAAACAAGCAAGGGAAAAGTAAAAGGGATACTTTTTTCATTACCACATTTAGCTCCAACTTTAGTGAGAGGATGAACTTGCTTCAAAATCACACTAAAGTACAAACATGCATAAAGAGGGGTCCAAGTGTACCAATTCTAGTAAGATGGGATGGTAATGATTGAGAGGTGTGATCAATCCCCCAAGATCAAGATCCCATTAGCAAACCAATATAGGCACAAAAGAACACACATGAAAGTGATATAGAGAGTATTAAAAAAGCACAAGCATGCACTATCAAAGACATAAATAAAATGAAAAAAAATGAAAAAGAAAAGGGGAAGATCAAGCTTCAACCATTTACCCATCATGATGTTGATTAGATCTAGGTTGTTTTTCCAAAAAATGCAAACTCACTCTAAGGCAACAAAACTTCAAGTTGTCCACTAGGGGAGAAGTCCAAGAAGGTGAGACACTTATACTTATGGTTGATATGCTCTAACACACATGCCTGAGTGACTATGGGGAAATTCATGCCTCAATTCAGCTTTTTGTTGAACCATACCAAAGTTATACCTCCTGATAACTTTAATAACACACCACACAAAACTGATTTTTATGCTTCACAAGGAAAGAAAAGCTTCATATGCTTAGAACTAATGAACAAACAAGATAGATCCATAGGCATGTAAGTTGTGTTATTCAAGGTGGCCATATAACTAAAAATTCAAATACAACAATAATAAACATTCAAGGGAGTCTTGCTTAGTTCATGTGAGGTATTAACTTAGGGAAAATTATGCCTAATGTCTCGAAGAGAGGACCAATCAAAGAATATAATATTCACAACTTAGGGGATGCAATGCATCACATCAAGCCACTAAGAGGAATGTAATATGCTAAGAGAGATCATGCTCCTAAAGGACATCACACCCAATATCTTCCATAAAGTGGAAAATGCATCGTATAAAGTAAGAAGACTAGTTCATGTGAGGTATTAACTTAGGGAAAATTATGCCTAATGTCTCGAAGAGAGGACCAATCAAAGAATATAATATTCACAACTTAGGGGATGCAATGCATCACATCAAGCCACTAAGAGGAATGTAATATGCTAAGAGAGATCATGCTCCTAAAGGACATCACACCCAATATCTTCCATAAAGTGGAAAATGCATCGTATAAAGTAAGAAGACTACACTATGAACCATGAAAAGGAAAAATGCAAAAGAATAATGCCAATGTATGCCCCCACTTTAAAGAAATTGTGAAACACCATGCTATGAGCAATTACTTTAAACTAGCAAATGATAAATGCAAACAATAATGAAGACATGAGAGCTAACTTTGAAAGCCCTATTCCAAGTCATATGTTTCCAAGTAAAGCTACATCATGCGAAAGAAAAGAAAACAGAGGGGTTTCCCCCAAAATGAAAATCCAAACATATAAGGGATCTATGGATTTTGGGTCAGTATGTTCTTTCTACAATGTTTTTAGAGAGCTCAAAACTTTCATTGTTCCCCAAATACACATAGAACTGGAAGAATGACACAAAGAGAGCAAGAATAGAGAAAAAAATCCTTTTGGGTCAGCATGAAATAGATATGAATTTCTTGATGCCTTGCATCATCCCCAAAAGAAAAACACAAGACAAATGAAAAAGATAAAAGGCGAAAAGAAAAGCTTTCAGGTCAACATGGAAGAGACAATAATTTCTTGAAGCCTTGTGTCATCCCTAAAAGGAAAACAAAGACAAATGAAAAGGATAAAAAGTGAAAAGAAAATATTTTGGCTCAACATGGAAGAGACATAAATGTCTCAATTCCTTGCATCATCCACAAAAGGAAAACACAAGAAAAATTAAAAGGATAAAGAAAAGATAAAAGATTTATGACATAAAGAAGAATGAAGGCACAAATAAAGGAATATCACAGAGAGAGAGAGAGAGAGAGAGAGAGAGAGAGAGAGAGAGAGAGAGAGATAAAATATAAAAATACAAGGGATCAAATGACACACATGCAATCACACAAAAGAAAATGAAAAATAAATAATGCAAAATACTAGTAAGGCACATGCGAGTTAGCCTAAAGCAAGTCATTTGCATCACAATCATGTTCATTGTATACTGAGGGTGGACAACTTGCTAAAGGGACAATAGAAATTGTCAAACCAGGACCAACACTAGGTTCAACACTCTTCTTAGGAGAATTTTTGTTTGATCTCATAGAAGAGGAAAACACTGTGTTCAATTCATTATGCACCACTTCGTCAATTTTAGCAACTTCTTCATCTTCATCCAAGTTAATCACAACAAGAGGTCAAATGATAATGTCCAAGGAAGGGTTCAACTCTTGTTGTGATTGTTGTATTGGGTTTTTTTGTTTCGGGGAAGGGATAGGGTCATCATGTGTTGGTTTTTCCAAGTTTGGATCTTTTTATTTTCTTTGTTTATTCTCCATGTAACTTGTGAGAAAGGGCATGACATCTATGCCTATGATCTCTAGCACCTTTGTTTCTTTTAGTTCAATTTTCAAGTTGCATTTGTGTAGGAGTTGGTTGATCAACCTTAGGTTTCTTTTCTTCCCCAAGGGGAGGAACAGAAGGAACCATGAGAGGTTATTCAACCACTTTCTCTTTGACATTGTAAACTTGTTTTATTCTAGGAGGTGTGAGGGGATTGTTGTCATTATCTCTTGGTCTTTTGTAGGAAGTAGGTGAAGGTGTTGTATTAGGTTGGTCTTGGTTCTTTAGAATCTTTTTAGGTTCAATCCTGGTTTTTTCTAGGATGGTAGGCTCAGTGGTGGGTGGGGACATGTTTCAGAGGGATAGTTCTTCTATCTTCTTTTCCTTGAACTTTTGATAAGACAAGAAAAATAAGTATTCTCAAAGTTTTATAGGTTCCATAGGTTTAGGCCTAAATAATTCCAAGGAAAGGTTTCCTTTGGGGGACAATGGGTTAAATCCACTATGGTGGATGGTGAAAATTTCATTGTCAAAGGGAAACTTTAAGCATTTATGTACAACCGAAGTGGTAGCTTTCATGGAGGGAAGCCATGGATAGCTTAGCTTCACACAAAAATGGTTTAACTACAGGATGATGAAGAATGAGATATCTAATGTTTTTGGTCCTATTTGTAATGGTAAGGTGATTGATCCCATCATAGGGCAACCAAAACCATTATCTGTCTTGATCCAAACTTTTGATTTATTGTATATATATTGATAGAGTTCATGTAGAAGTAAGAATTTCTTAGCAATCACATTCTCTCCATAGATGAGTTTTATTAATATCCCATTGTTGGGCTTGCCAAAGATCCATTTGGCTATGTAAAGATGACCATCGGGTGCATGTTTAAGTATATCCTTAGAGGAGAAAGCAATGACAAGAGGATTTTTAGTTTGGACCTTACGAGGAATGGCATCTATCACTCCTACCATGACAACCATAGTATCATTATCTATAGAATCATGTTGAATAGGGTCATTGTTGTCATCATCCATATCGACATTCATCACATCATTCTTTGTAGTTTCACTAGCTTTGATGAATTAAATGTTATGATTAGGCATAGGGTTGGAAAGTATTTGCATGTTTTGGTTAGGAGGGGTAGTTCAGACTTATTTCCTTGATCACTAACCCCTCCAATGAAAAGATGACTGGAATCAATGAGGTCTTGCAAAAGATGTTTAAGACGCTTGCAATGTTCCATGTCATGTCTATTATTTTGGTGATAATGGCAGCAAGAGTTTTGTCTATATCTTGTGGACAATGGCTTACTAGAGTCAAGTGTTTTAATAGGGGGAAGGGTAATCATCTTTTGTTCTATGAGTTGTGACATTGTGTTATGAATGGTGTCAAGTGAGGGAGTGAATTGTCTTTTTGGGTCCTCGTAGCTAAATGGTATCGTGGTTTTAACATAATCAACTTTGTTATTGGAATTCTAAGTTGTTTGTTGAGGGGGTTAAATTGAAGGAAACCTTTATTCTATTTTCTAAAAGGTTGAGAATTGTTTTGGTTTGTGAACTTGGACTTCTTAGTTTGGTTAGAAGTGTACTTTATTTCTTGACTACTAACCAAGTTCTAATAATCATGGAGGGAAGTACAATAGTGCATAAAGGAGGGAAATTTCATCATGCTAAGCTTGTCTTGTATCTTGCTTTGCAAATTTTCTATAAACATCTTTTGAAGGTGAGGATCAAGAATCTTGACATTGATTTGGAAATAAAGAAATTGATAGCATGGGATAAAGTCAATTATCTTTTCTTCTTATTTTTTCTTGCATCTCATCAAATCAACAATGGTCATCTTAGGGGTCATATGCACTTGGAAATGGTTAAAAAAATGCCTCAACAAGTTCATTGAATGAACGAATTGAGTTGTGCAGTAAAGAGGAAAACCATTCCAATGTAGTATCCTTCAAGGACCTAGGGAAAATCTTAGCCAATAGTTTATCATCGAGGACAAAGTCACTACATAAGGCGGTAAGGCATTAACATGGTTAGAAGGATATCCATTTCCTCTATATTTCTAGGTTTTTGTTTTTGTCTACTCGTTGTGAATAGATTTTTCAGAAATCAAATCAAAAGTAAACTTTTTTTGCTAGAAAACCTATTCTTGTAGGCTAAATTTAGCATTTTTTGAAAAATTCACAACTTTTGGCCATGGTGTCAGATTTTTGCAAACGAGATATTGACGAAAAGCTAGTTTTGAGCACTTCGTACTGGTGTAGACTATTTTTTCAAATTTTTTCATCTACAAAAATTTGAGGTTAATTTTCATCATGGAGGAAGATGTGAACATTGGTTTGTGCATGCACTCATTTTTGTTTTCATGCACTAGGTTTGCATTTTCTCTTTAGTTTATGCATGTTCTCCTTTTACAATCATGGGGTATTGTAATAAATGAACTGATATAAAGTTCCATTGGGGGCTTCTTGCATAATAAATTGATTAGAGTGTAGTTGCATTGCATGCACTTTGATCTCATCTTCATATTGATGACAACTCACATGAATTGTATATGGATTGTATTGTTTCTTTTGGCCTCATCTTGCTCATAGCTAGACACATTTTGGTTCGCATTGGTTCACACTTCAAATTGAGAGCCTTTGGTCATTGATCCGCATTGGGTCACATCCATCTCAGTTTGAGGACCATTCATTTTATGGTTAATGTTCTAGAATCTTTATGGTACTTGTTCCCATGGAGCAGTTTGAGTCACAGTTTGGCATCGGCATCGAGATGCACGACTTCTAGATTTTTTCATCATATCATTCCCTCTTATGGGGGCATCTTTTTCATCTCCAGTATGTGATTTTTCTAATGTTCCTTAGCATCAAGTCTACTGCTGCATTATTATGATTCCACTATGGTTTCTTGTAAACAAAGGTATCTTTCCTTGCTTTCCAAATTAAGGATTCCAGTGTTACTCCATCAGAGTTCTTCTAGTGCTTCTTTGCAGTATGTCATCTCATTGAGGGAGGATTTTTCCCACTGGGTTTTCTCCTCTTTCTCTTTCTTTTGCATTGCATTTCCAAATGAGTACCTAATCAAGCCTTGTTGTCAAGACTCATCTTTGCATAATAATTTTCTTCTCCCTAAGTTGCACTTATGGGGGGGGGGTGTTGGTGTACTTAATTATTTAATTACACTTCACATAAGTTTACTTAGGTAATATTTTAAGTCCTAGGTTGCATAATTAGATAAATCATTTAATAATTGACCCTGCTCAAATCTGATTGTAAACTTCTGATTTTTGGCCATGGAAATTTTGTCAAACACTTTTCATACAAGGGTCATATGATTGATATAACATTTTAGTTTGTTTAAAAGGAACTTTCCTTAACTTAGCATGAATAAGTATTCTTTCAAATGATTCTAAATTGAATAAACCATGTCCTAACATGAACGTGCAACTTATTTTGGTAACTTTCAATGCATAAATTTGATCTAAGCATGAGAAATGATCACCTACAACCAACTGGTATTTTAACAAACAATTGGTATGCAAACTGACAAACTAAATACAAATGATATTGAATTGTTCAAATGACACCAGCAACTGATATCTACTTAATTGTAATGATATTTCTAATACAATGCTCATTAAATATGGCCATGACTCTTGAAATTTACATTGATTAAAAAAAATGAATATGTTGGTAAAGATGCACACCTACAGTTGCAACTCTAAACTTTCCTGGATATGCAATAAAATTATGAACTACTAATAGTGGAACCTCATGGAATGTTGAAGCCCTTGATGATAGATGAAGTAGCAATGAAATTCCAAGAAAAATGAACTCCTCTTAGGCCCAATCAATGCTTTCACCCAACCGCCCCTATTCTTGCTTGAAAATACTTTAGATAAATAAATGTGGCAATTAAAATCCACCTCTTGGCACTTTAAATGAATGGTAGGACCAAAGGATTAGAACGCAACAATGCCCAGAACCATAGGAGGCTTCGATGAGGAGATATGAACAAAAATGTCTTGCCAATGGCGCCCTAGCTGAAGTATATCAAACCATTGCAACTTCAAAATCAAACCCTTAGCACAATGCAAAACTCCTTCAAAATGCATGAAGCATCATCTCCATTCACCATAGAATGTAATTTTGCAACCTTCTTGGAGGATCGATGCCAAATGAAGGAGATAAATGCAAAATCGTGGCACTAATATGCAGACTAAGATGACTATAATAATATATATTAGAATTCTAGAAATAACTAAATGACTGCAAATTGACCTCCTCAATTCAAATTAGTTGAAGACTATGAACTCCAAAATGTTTCCAAAGCAAACACCAGTCAATATCATACAAAACTTGGCCAAAGGCCACAAAGTTTTAACCAATGAAGCACAAATGAAAGTCTAAAGTAACTTTCTCCCAGCTGCAATAATTCAAGTGATATTTCACACCCTCAAAATTGCAATCAATAGGAAGCTTCCTTTTCCTATGATAAAGAACAATCTATAGAAACCCTAGGCTCCACAAGATGAAATGACTAATACAAACAACAACATTAAATCTGGATGATAGACAATGAGCTCCTCATGTCTATTTATTCTTTTCCTCAAGAGGTCGACCTCCTTCTAGAACTTTCACAAGTCAACTTCTAGAAGGAATATTATAGTATTATTTTATTTTATTATTTTATTATTGCACTTTATAATAATACAAAATATTAATCAACTCCTAAAGTGTAATATAACATTATAATATAAAATAAAGGTTTCTAGAAATAGAAATATCCATGATGATACTAGGAAAACCTTCATGATGTCATGAAATGAGCCAACCAATCAACTAGGTATCTCCCAAATGATCCTCTTATCAAGTCCCATTAGCCTACAAGGATCAGGAATAGGCTAATTCCTCTAAAATCCATTGATCATGAAAAGGGGGACATTACATTCTGCCCTCCCTAAAATTGCTTGTTCCCAAGCAATATCAGCAACAAGTACAACTCTCCTCCACCTGGATCCCAAGTGAGTATCTGTGTAATGTCCCTTTCACCACTACACATCTCCTCTAACACCAGTACTGACACAACCAACTGGAATGTCTGAGTCCACTCAATAGCTGATGTAAACAATGCCAAATATGAATGTGCAATGGAACCTCAAATAGGACAACCATCAATCAATGAAGAATCTAAGAAGATTAAGTCACCAACCAACAAGTAGATATCATGAAGGAGTTTAGGTGAACTCCTCAAACACTCCAGAATCACCTGCAAGACAAAATAACTTCCACAAGAGAGAAATGGCAGAAATATCATGCTATCAATAAGATGCAAGAATGCCAAATTGAATATGAGATGATTACAAATGTACAAAATGCCTTGAATATATAGGCATGAGTGAAAACCTAAAATGCATAAGATGTTTCCAAGTGTTAAAATCACACTACATGTGACAACATGTGAACCCTATCTAGGAAATGATAAAAAAGATAGAGATAAGTTCTAGAAGGACAACTCATCTTCTAGGAGGAATCTTATCTCCTATAAACAAGGAAAGGGGAATTACCCCATTATTAAATGGTTTATCTAATTATGAAACCTAGGACTTAATTAATTAAATGCAAGACCTAAGTTAATTTATGCTAGTGTAATAAATAATTAATTACACTAACACCCCCCCATAAGTGCAACTTAGGAAGGAAATTATTATGCAAATGATGCAAAGATGCACAAGAGATGGGTCCCGACAACAAAGGCCTGATCAGGTACCCATTTATAAATGCAATGAAAGAGAAAGAGGAGAAAACCCAGAGGAAAACCCCCCCTTCAATGAGATGACTGTTGCAAAGAAGCACTAGAAGAACTTTGATGGAGTAACACTAGAATCCTTAATTCAGCAAGCAAGGAAAGATACCTCTATTTACAAGAAAGCATAGTGGAATCATAATAATGCAACAACAAACCTGATGCCAAGGAATGCTAGAAAACTCACATACTGGATCAACCCTGAAATCTATGAAGCAACAAGAGATGAAAAAGATTCCCCTCATAAGAGGGAATGATATGATGATAGAATCTAGAAGTCGTGTATCTTGATGTCGATGCCAAATTGTGACTAAAACTGCTTTATGGGAACAAGTACCATAAAGATTCTAGAACATTAACCATAAAATGAATGGCCCTCAAACTGAGATGGATGTGACCCAATGCGGATCAATGACCATAGTCTCTCAATCTGAAGTGTGAACCAATGTGAACCAAAATGTGTCTAGCTATGAGCAAGATGAGGCCAAAAGAAACAACAAAATCCAGATACAACTCAAGCAAGTTATCATCAATATGAAGATGAGATCAAAGTGCATGTAATGCAACTACAATCTAATCAATTTATTATGCAAGAAGCCCCCCAATAGAACTTTATATATGTTCATTTATTACAATACCCAATGATTACAAAAGGAGAGAATGCAAAACATGCATAAACTACTGAGAAAATGTAAACCTAGTGCATGAAAACAAAATAGAGTGCATGCACAAACCAAGGTACACATCTGCTTCCATGATGAAAAATAACCTTAAATTTGTGTAGATGACAAAATTTGAAAAAATAGTCTACACCACTGTGAAGTGCTCGAAACTAGCTTTACATTAATATCTCATTTCCAAAAATCCAACACCATGGCCAAAATTTATGAATTTTTTTAAAAATGTTGAATTTAGCCTTGAGAAACAGGTTTTCTAGCAAAAGAAGTTTACTTCTGATTTGATTTTTGAAATATTTGTTTGCAATGAGTAGACAAAAACTGAAACCCAAAAATATTTTGAAGCTAATAACAAAACCCATAAATTGTTTTTCCTACAACTTAGTGGAAGCTAGATTTTTTGAAGCAAAAAAATTAAAAATAGCTTTAATAAAAAGGTTGCTTGCATCCAGAAAAACTTTCATGCTAAGATTGATTCCTCATATCTAGGAAGAAGTCTACAGGACTAAAGCTATGATACCATGTAGGAGGTTAGATGAGCTCTTCAAACACCCCAGAATCACTTGGAAGAAAAAATAACTTCCACAAGAGAGAAATGGCAGAAATATCATGCTATCATAAAGATGCAAGAATGTCAAATTGAATATGAGATTATTACAAATGTACAAAATGCCTTGAATATATAAGCATGAGTGAAAGCCTACAATGCGTAAGATGTTGCCAAGTGTTAAAATCACACTACATGTTACAACATGTGAACCCTATCTAGGAAATGATAAAAAGATAGAGATAAGTTCTAGAAGGACAACTCATCTTCTAGAAGGAATCTTATCTCCTACAAACAAGGAAAGGGGAATTACCCCATTATTAAATGATTTATCTAATTATGAAACCTAGGACTTAAGTAATTAAATGCAAGACCTAAGTTAACTTATGGTAGTGTAATAAATAATTAATTACACTAACAATATACACTTGGAAATGGTTAAAAAAATTCCTCAACAGGTTCATTGAATGAACAAATTGAGTTGTTTGGTAAAGAGGAAAACCATTCCAATGTAGTATCCTTCAAGGACCTAGGGAAAAACTTAGCCAATATTTTATTATCAAGGACAAATTCACTACATAAGGCAATAAGGCATTAACATGGTTAGAAGGATCTCCCTTTCCTCTATATTTCTTAAATCTAGGCACCTCTACACCTTGTGGCATCGATGCTCATAATATTTCTAAGGACAATGGACTAATTTTGACATAGTATGTAGGTGGCCCATTTTGATTTTGGTTGACGGTGGAAATTTTTTTTTGAAGGGATGACAAAGTTTGGAAGAGTTGATTTATGAGAGGGTCATTGCTTGTGTTATGAGATGGAGGTGAGAAAGATGAGGGGATGTATGTTTTTGAAGGAAAAATGAATGGAATACTTATAGGTGGTAGAGTGGTAGGAGATATAACATGGGATGCCACAAAGGAACTAGGGATGCTAGTAGAAATACCCAAGGAAGGAATCACATTACTAGTTGGTTTCATTGTTGTTGTGACTTGAGGGTTCGTATAGGTAGGTATTCAGGCAATTGATGTGGGGGGAGGAATTTGAGTTCCTCCTTGGCTTGTGACATTGCTTGTAGGTAAGGACAACTAGTATTTGAGGTGAAATGTTTTCCACATATTTGAACTATGTTTTTCACAAGGTCAAGTCCATCTTCACTTTCAAGCATGTAATCTAAATTTTATCTATAGTAGGGATGGTAGTAGTTGAAATGTTATCATTTTGTACTTGATGTTGGAGGTTTGCTAGATCTTCATGGATGTGAATTATCTTTTCTTGTAGAATAATAGCAACCATGGTTTCAACATTTGTCACACTACTTGAAGGTAAAGAGTTGTTAAGGTTATGGTCCATACCTAGTGTACTAATATCAATACTAGGTGTGAAAGAGCTAGATAACCCAAGATCCACAACAATTGGGCTATTGTAGAATGACACGAGTCTTGAACTTTGTCTCACTACAATATTAGCAATAGGACACTAAATACTCATAAAAGGGCTATCTAATGCAATTTGGATGTAAATGCAATATAAACTAAGAACATTGAAATGACTTTAATAGAAATTTTGTAAACTAAAACAAAAAGCCAATAATAGCAAATAGAAAATTAAAAAAAACTTTGAATGCCAAAAAATGTAGTGTAAAATGTGCACAAGGATTGATTCTCCCTAGGTGGCGAATGGGTCCAAGTAGCTATTTTTATCAATTTTTTTAAAACCATTTGATGGATTTTTGTTATTTTTATGTTGTATGATGTAAATCCTATAAGTGCAAAAGTAGATTTTAATTCACTTTCTGTGAAATGAGATGCAAAAATGTAAGCTAGATATGATCTTTCACTAACCTAAAATTAGAAACCTTAGAATGCTAATTAACTAATGCAAGTCCTAATGCAATGTCAATGCAAGCCAAATCTAGGATGATGATGCACTCCAAATCAGAATTATGATGTTCTTAAAATGCAGATTCACCAAAACGTGGTATATGAAAAATGGGTTGGATGAATGCTATCATATGACTTATGACATAGAGCATAGCCACTTTCTACCTACTACATTCAAGGGTAACCCTAGAGATCTCAATGCAAAGGAGAAAGAGATATTGCAATAGGGCTATCTTAGGGGTTGATTGCAAACTAGTAAGGGGTTCACCACCAAGTAAGAACTTGGAAAGACAAATGAAATGCAAGATGCAACACTAAACCCTAATTCAATGCAATGACCTAGAAATGTGTGTAGAACAAAATAGAAAGTTACAAAATAGAATGTGTGCACCTGAAAATATGGAGATGGCTGAATGGAGGTTTGAAATATAGGAATTTCTACCTTTAATTCTAAGTGGGACTCATTCACCAAGCTAGGTGAATCAATCAAGAATCTAGGTTTTTGTGTGGGAACATGAATCTACCAAATGGGTATTCGAATCTACAAAAATATGCATTTTGACTAGAATTGGGACTCATTCACCAAAAGTGTTGAATTAGTCTACTTAGGATTTTCTAAAGCTTCAAATTCTAATCCTAATCTTCTTTGTCTGTTATGTCCTTCCTAATTGATTTTCAGATCCAAAACCCTGATTTGTGACTTGTAGGTGTTCTCCAATGTTCTCCAAGACTTGATGATAACTTTGGAAACTTTGAATTATTTGACAACTTTCCTCCACTTAGGAAATTTGCAACCTAGACTTGCATATCACACACAAATGAGATGGAATTTTTTTTGTGTTAGTGGATAGGGGTTTTCCTCGTTCAAACCCTATTTTGGTAATTAAACATTAAAATAGAATGAAATATCAATGGAGAATTATGAATGAACAAAATATGATGTTGCAACTCACCAAACCCTAACAATAAGATGTTACAAACATGTATGAGATGGGTCCAATGGATGTGGATCTTGAATCTTAAATGAAGGTTATAGATGTCGAATGAAATGATTGCTTGAATCATGAAAGTATTACACCTCAATTGTTAGCTTCAAAACATGCATGATGCATAAAGTCTTTGACATGATCATTGATGCTTGAATGTTGCTCTAAAATGCTTGACAAAATTCTCTTGAAGACTCTTTAAAAAACATGAATGGACTTGTTAACTCAAACTTTCTATAAGGATGAATACTTGAATGCTTTGGGGTAAAATGAGAGAAAGAAACTTGTATTTATACTCAATTATGCAAAAATTCCTAAAATTACAACACTACAAGCTGACATCAAATCTAGGAGGATAAAATCCCACCAAAAATTTGAAGTAATTTTTATTTTGGTCCACACAAGACTTATTCTCTCAAGGTGGCTAATGAGTCCCATTAGGCATAATGTATGGGACCAAATTTGGAAATGCTTAGAAATGTGTGAAACCAGGTTCGAGACCCAAAAATCTAGGTGGGAGTCATTTTCCCAAGGTGGTGAATGAGTCCCAAATTACTAAAGTTGGGTCATTCAAGTGTGAAACACCTGAATTATGGCTGGGTGATGATTTGTGTCAAGATTATCCTCAAAAGGATGCAATAAATGAGGCTTTTGGATGTAAAATAAGGCCAATTAAAGCATAAGAAATCCAAATTATTAATGAAAACCCTAGAAAAGTGTGAAAGTATGTTACAACACTTTTGAAAACTTTAAATAAGGTAGGATTAAGGTTAAAAAGAGGTTTATTAGGTGTAATTAATTAATAAAACCTTAGAGAAGTGTGAAAGTGTGTTACAACACTTCACAACACTTTTGCAAGGTACCATTTAAATTCATTTGTTTGCAAGGACCCAAGACCTAATTTGAATGTGTCAAACACATTACAACACTAAATCAAGGCACCAATAAGCCTAGTTCACAAGGAGGGCCCAAACAAGCAAGGGAAAAGTAGAAGGGATACTTTCTTTGTTACCACAACTATGCCCCTAATATTAGAGTACATTGGGTTATGAATAGTCAGTTTGTGGCTATCTTAACTCCTAATTAAGTCATATTATCATTATTGTATTTTTATTTAGTTGATTAGGTTAGCCTAGGACTTATATAGGGTTATCTAAGTTAGCCTGGAAGGTATCCTAGGCATAAATAGGTATATATAGAAGGTTGTAAGTCTTATTCCATCATATTGTAAATTTTGTTCTCATTGGAGATATTTGGAGGCTTGCCCCCTCAAAGTGGCTTGTTATTCTCAATTATTATTTAGTATTTGCAGCATATTTTCTATCACATTATTCTATTTTGCAAGTTCTTTCATAGCAAAATAAAGAGCATTAATTAGTTGTTATATGCTAATTTATCGAAAAACTCATTTCAATTGTGTTTCCAAGTCAAGTATAAACATACATCACTAGTTAAGTAATTTTCATTTTAGAAACATAGAATTCATTCATTTGTTACTTTTTTAACACCCAAGCACACTAAATTGAGTCAATCTTACAATCAATCATGACCACATTTATTTCATAATACTATGCCAACATATTAAGGTTTAATTACTTTTTGAAAACATTGTAAAATACCACTTTCATAAGAACCCCTTTCATAACTTTTTATAAATTGTTTCAATTTATCCATATTATGATAGTGTTTAATGATTTCAATGCATGTCAAATTAATCAATTCTATGTAAATAATAGTTTAATCTAGAGGCTTGTCACATGACACAATCCTTTTTGTTTGTAATTGTTGTCATTGATGTCAACACTTGAGGAGATTGTTGGTAGTTGGTGTTTTGAATGGTGATCCTAGACCTACACAAACACAAAGAACAAAGACACAATTAGTCCCATATGCAAGTTAGAAATACCATTCACCATGAAATTCATTTGAAACATAAAAACAAGAAATAATATGAAAAACACAATGAAAAAGCTATTAAATCCTATTTAAATGATCAAACTATCAATCCCATGGGGGAATTGGTGCCATTTTGATGTGGAAAATGGCCCTCTCCCAATTCCTTGCAAGCTTGAATGATGATTGATGAAGATTTGATGCTCCTTGGTGGAATTCATGCATAACCTAGCTATGAAACTAGAAGAAAACTATGAAAATGGATGAGAAAATTCAAATCTCAAATTAATGATTTTTCATAAAGTTGTGGATCAAAATCCAAATGAGATGAATGTGGGATAAAAGACAAACCAATAACACGAAGCCACTTGCCAACATGTGAGTGGACAAAGGTGGAGCACATTTCGGTCACTATGCAAATAGGTGGAATTTCAAAATTGATGAAATGACATGTTGCAAGGAGAAGAAAATGAAGTTAATGCCACTTGGCTCAAGGAAAAGGACACGTAAGAAACTTAAATTCCTTGTTGGATGTAAAAACCCTTTTGGAGGGATTTTTCAAACTTGGAGAGTATTCCCTTTTTGATGCCTTTTTAAAATTAAATAGAGATTTAATAAATCAATTAAAATGATTTTCATGAGAAAGTTGTAAAAGCTAGAGGATCTAATGGATTAAGATTAGCATTAATTAAGAGGGAGATTAACTGATTTGACAATTTTGACTGACTTTTGGATTAAATTTAAATCAAAATGAGAGAAAAATGATTAATAAGAAAGTAATTAAATAAGGTTTGATTTATTTAATTAAAAGGGATGATGTTATATTAAATCAAATAAAGATTAAAAAATATTTAATTTAATAGAAAGACTTTAGAGATTAATTAAATAAATTCAATTATTTAATTAAAAGAGAGACTACAAGATTAATTAAATAAAATGATTTATTTAATTAATAGGAGATGATGACTTAATTAGATAAAATTGATTTATTTAATTAAGAGATGAAATGTTATGAATTTAATCAAATAAAGATTATTCGATTAAATGGTTAGCAAAGCAGATGATGCAAGATGAACAAGTTTTAGTAAAATCAGGATCAGGTGTATAGGATCAATCGGTACATTTTTTGTGTCTACAGGTATCATTGATTGTTGGTTGTCTTTAGTGTCAACACTTGATTAAGATTGTTATATGTTTGACAATGGTAGATGAGCTTGTTGTTAGTGGCTAATGACAACAATTGATGAATTTTTTGTGGTTGTCATTGTTTCAACAATATTTAGTTTGGAAAAAATTGATGGATTTTGCTATTGTTGAAGTTCATGGTTGATGCCATGCCTTGTCTAATGATAATCAAGGAAGTATTGAGTATAGTTGTTATCAGTATATTTGATTTCAAAATGATATATTAAGATGAAGAATAGATTTTTTTCTCATAGTGGAGAGATGTTGTTGAAAGTCTATAGTATGTCTTATTCTCTCTCCTAATGTAGCATGTATTGCTAAGAGAAAGTGTTGGCCTCAATAAGTTGGTTAAGTGTTCTTGGTTGAGGAAGTTTCTTGAAGTCTACTTGGGATAATTTTCTACATATCTTCATTTTTGAAGGTTTGGTCTTATGGTTTGGGATTCAAAGTTAGTGTTCTATGGATGTTGCACTCTTATCTTTTTAGGTCACCAATGTTGTTGAGGAGATTTCTATAAATTGCAAAAGGTTGGCAATATTTATGGTTGTTTGGACTGGTCCAAAAAATGATCTACATTTTTCCATATTGATGTCTCTACTCCTACAACTTGTTGAATGTATTCTTAGCATCTGTGCAGTATGTTAGTTCCATTTTCATATGCTTAAGTGGTCTACAAGTTGATTTGTGAATGTTATACCTCATGATTGATCATTTTGTGTTTTGGGATGAAGTATTTTATTCCTTTCTAGTTTTTGCTAGTTTCTATTGGTATGAAAACATGAAATTTGTTGAAGGTATTTTCATACGTTCATGAAACATCTGCATGTGATCCACATGTTGTTGTTTGGCCTCTTTGGTGTTGCATTGTGTCTTGAGTTGGTTGTCTAGGTTATTTGTGGATATTTGGTCAATAAGGCTTATTATTTTTCTTGTCATATGCTTGGGGTTCTACACCATCATTTTAAGATGTGTTAAGTTAAGATTTGGATCCTAACCTATATTGGTTAGAACCTCTTTGAGAAAATTCAATTGAAAGTAAGTTTTTGGACTGACTGGTTATGCGCTTCAAAGTTTCATCTACGCGTTTCCTTGATACCAACTTAGATTGATGTGCACTAGCATGATAATTTTTTTGGATCACATTAGAAGATGTAATAAGATAATTTTTGTTCCTCTCTATGCTCAAGATAGGACCCTGTTATGCTTTGGTGGCTGATTTGTTGAATTTGTTGTTTTCCTTCTTCCTGGATGACCTCTTTAAGGTTTTAATTTGTTGTGGTAGATATAAATGCAAGATATTTTTGGATGCAACAAGGTGCAAAAGTGTACAAGTATGAGGAAAAAAAGTGTGGATTTTATTTGAAGATCTCATAGAAGAAATGCAAATATGTGAAAGATAGAATCAAATGTGCTATAATGCCTCAGTTAGTAGAGTGTTATCTTGATAAATATTGTAATGCTTCTCTAAATATTTGCTTCCTGCTCAGAGATAGTGAATCTCATCAGTTCCTTGTATCTTGCACCTAATGTTGTTTTTTCTTCATCTTTGCAAGCCCTTTTTATCTTGCACTGAGGTAGTGAGCCTTTGTTTGTAAGTCCTTTTTGACATTGAGACTTTCTATTGTGAGTTAACTCTCATTGTGATTTTCCCCTTTGTGGGATTTTCACATAAATATAGTGTCCTTCTATGCACGTGTTTTCCTTGCTTCATCTTTCTTTATTGTTTATTTGATTAAAAGTAGACTTGGGGTGATCCCACAATAGTGGGTTACTTTTTGGCCAATCTTGACATTGAATTGAATTTTTATAACTAAATCTTCACTTTTAGGCACCTATAGCTGCTAAACCATGAGGAATTTGAAGATCATGTGAACTAGTGATTTGTGACATTTTGTCTATAGATTCTAAATATATATATTTAAAAAAAAATTGGAATCAAATTGCATTTATTTTTCCATTTCCTTTGATAACTTATTTTTAATAGTAAACAACATTTTTAAAGAGTGATGTTTACTATATAATACATAATTTTTTTCCTATGAAGGATAAAATTCCAAATTTTTTGAATTTAGATTTGTAACTATGATATCTACCTCCTTCATTTGGTTTCATGGTGTTTTTTTGAATATTTTTTTCTTAATTAATTTTTGAAGTCAAACCAATTACAAGTTAGACTTAGGTTTACTGTATAGCACAACTTTTTTTTGTATGCATCAAAATTCAATTTTTTTTCTTGGATCAAGGAAATCAATACTAGGAACATAGATATTTTTTCAGAATATTTTTTTTTGTATTATACTATTTTTCCACATGTGTAGAATAGAGATCTTGATTTTCAATGAAAACCTACATTCATTGTAAATAAAAAATAAATATATAATCAAATTAAATTGATTTAAAATTATTCTTTTTGGGAAACTTATAATGAGGACTACATACTTAAAATACCATAAATTTTAAATGAATTCATTTGATCCCCCAAAAGGTAAATCAAATGTGGTTTATTATTAGTGTTTTAATAGGTGTAGAGGAGACTCCATTATAGGTATGATTTAAAATTAGAGGGATTATATCCAAGGGGGTTTGATCTAAAGGGGTTTGATCAAACCCTCTTCAATTAAAATCCTTTAAATGCAACCTTTCAAGGCTTAAATAAATATATTTTCTAAAAATATGTGATATCAGCAAAAATCAGGATGTCCTAGAAAGTGTAACCCATTATTTTGGTAGCATCCATAATCAGTTCATAATGTATATGTAACTTAAAGTAGAATTATGATATTTCTATATAACTACAAACAACAATATGATATACAAATTGAAACAACATATTCATGCATGTAAGATTAAGTGTAATTGAAGAGCAAACAAACCATGTCTCTAATTCAAATGAATGTAAATGAGCAAGGTTATAGATTTGTGATGCCTTTTCATCACCAAACTTAAGAGCTCCACCATTAACCTTCTTGAGATTGATGAAATTTCCTCTATCACTAGTCATGTGGTGAAAGCAACCACTTCCAATTACCCAAGCATTTTCCTATTCCCTTGCATGAAATGTAGTCCATACTACAATTGATCTTTCATTGACCTTATTGCTCTGTAAGGTACCAGACCTCTTACATACTTTAAATTGTTATTTTTTCCTTCCAAAGTCATGAATAGGCTTACATCATTTGAATAATTATCTTCATTTTCAAAGGAACAAATTATCTCTGTATAAGAGAAACCTCTTTTGATTTTCTCTCTCTTTTTATCATCAATAGATTCTTCATAGGGACATTTGGATACAAAGTGACCAATTCTTCCACGATTGAAACATTTAAAAGGTAGATTAATTTTATATTTTCTAGTATCTTTCTTTAGTCTTCTCACAAAAAATTCTACAACCTCATCAAATTCATCATTTTGACTAGCATCTTCATCTTCAATCTTTTTGTTAGCTTTGAATGCAACTTCCTTCATAGGGAAATCTTGACCAAACTCTCTCATTTCAAAGGCAATAAGAGCACCAAAAAATTCATCAATTAAGTATTGAACCAAGTCCTTGGAATCTTCAATAGAAAACACTTTATGACTATAAGTGTTAGGAAGATACCTCAATACGGTCTTGACAAACTCACTTTATTTTACTTCTCCACCAAGTCCAGTGATGTCAAAAACAACTTCATGCACTTGAAGCATATACTTGCACTATCTTCATCCTCTATCATCCTCATAGTCTCAAATCTACTTTTAAAGATCTACAAATTTTCTTTCTTTACTTTTTTATCACCTTCATATATATTGCTAAGCTTTTCCCAGACATCTTTGGTAGAACTACAATTCATCACCTTTAAAAGTTTTGAATCAGAAAATCCACATAAGGGAGCATTCTTAGCTTTTGCATTGCACTCATATAATATAATTTTAGATGGATCTATTAGAGGAGTAGTAGGAGCAACATAAAAATCCTTGAATAATTACCAAACACAAAACCCTAAGGAGTTTAGGTGTCCTTCCATTCTCAATTTCCATAAAGCATAATTAGTCCCATCAAACCTAGGATCTATGTATGAACCATCATGTGCCATCCTGGATCTTTGCTTCAAGAAATCAAGCTTTCTTTAGAGGAACTTGGCTCTAATACCAATCTCTGAACACACCTAGATACTAAGAGGGGGGGTATGTACACAATCATGATGGGCCAAAAAGTGGCAATATGATGGGTATGTGGTTGACGACTATTTTTTTACCCAAAATTGATGAAACGAAAAGAGTTTTTAAGGGAGATTCTCAACTTTCCACTGATATAAATTATGCTTTAATTTTAATTTAATAAGTAATTATTATTCATTTTGTATTCAAATTGTGACTAAAGTCTTAATTGATAGGCTAATTGAAAAACATATATAGCTTTCAAACGGTATCACATATTTTGAATCCAAAGCATGCGCCACATTCTATTCTTCACATACTATAGGATTAGAAAAATAAAAATTGAATTTCATGAAGTGTTGACCAAGTTAAGGTGGTTAGACATACGAGTTTTCATATTTTTTAAAAAGTTGTAATAAAAAATCCATAATTAATTATTTACTTGGAAAAAATTACAAAAAAATATGCATCACATCGGGGCTTGAGTCCTCTACTTATATCTAAAATCTTATAAAAAAATATTATCATTTTATTGTGGTTAGGGTGGTCAGACAAACACCTACTTCTTATTTTTTCCCTAAAATTTAAGTACCACTACAGTGAAATTTCAAATTTTCACCAAATAGATTTTTTTCTTTTAAACAAACCTAGTAGTTTAGAAACTACATTCAATTTGCTACAGATTCTATTCTTACATATTTTTGAAATAATAAAGATAACTTATTCAATTTTTTACGCCAAGTTGCCTAACTCTAATTTTTCTGAATTTTTTGCCACTTAAGGGCCTATTTTTTCCATGATGATCCTACACATACCTGAGGTTTATAATCAGTCTTATCAAAAGCTTGAATATATTAGCATAATACAACCTTCTTTATAAGATCAAAAGATTTAAATAGAACAGTAGCAAAAAGGATATAGTAGTTTGAATCTTTGACAGCTTTAGCATTCCATAACAATGAAAGATATAGCAAGGACTTTGTGTCAATTCATTGCCACCAATATTGTCCGCCCTCGCCTACCCCACGTATTAGCCAACCAATTGAAAGTTACATTCCTACTCATTTGGAGGCCACAAACAACACATCAACAGATAGCTTCCCATCATCATATTTCTCTTTTCAACTTTTCTTTACTTAATTGGAATATTAAAGTGTGAAGAGTTTTGTTGTGCTTGTTTTGAAGGTTTATAACTGATGTAATTTTGTAAGTAATGTTTCTAACTAATTGTTATATTGTGAATTATTCTATTGTGATTATTTTGAAGGATTCTTTTAAAGGTTTCAAACTTGAAACAGTAGTATGATATATAAATAGAAACAACATATTCCTACATGTTGGAGTCACTGTAATTGAAGAAAAAACAAACCATACATCTAATTAAGTTGAATATGCATACATACACATACATAATGAATATTGCATGATGGTTAGGCAAGGGATTTATAAGGTTTCTGAAACACCTTTCCCTTGCTTCCTCTTTTCTAGCCTTCTCCATTTTTTATTTTTTTTGTAGCTTCATATTCAATCATTTGTTGCTCCATTTTATGTTCCTTATCCTTCTTTTTTAGTTCTCTTTGAACCTCCATTTCTAGTTGTTGCTAATCTCCTTGAATTATCATTTATTCCTTGAGGTCCTTTGTTGCAATTATTTCAATATTCCACTATTCAATTTTCTCTCTCTTCCTATCTTTTAGTTACTGAATTTTCTTCTTCCTCTCCTCTTGCTCATTTAGCAACTTCATGTTTTCATCTATTTTGAGGAGTTGGGATCATCTTGTAAGTTGAATCTCATGGTAAAAAGCTTATTAGACTTATCCTTCACTACATGAACAAGTAACTTCAAAAATTGGGAGAGGTATTAACTTTTTTTCCTCACAATGGCCCCATGGAATATTCTTCATTTGTAAATTGCACCTGAATAGTTGTTTCTTCCACTTCCTCACCTCCTAATTGATCAAGTTTACTTTATCCCCAATTAGCATAAAAATGAACTAAGGTATTTAGGCCCATGTTGTGTGGTGGAGATGTAGTTCATATACTTTGTTCTAAATCCACATGCAAATCAATTCCAAGATTTGCAACCCCCTCTAACAACCACAATTGCTCCTCTAGTGCACTTGATAAAGAAAGAGAGATGTATCCATACAAATTTTAGTCACCAAAAACTCATCTTCTTTGTGTACTATGTTGGTCACCTAAACTCAATGTTCCAATTGAAGATTACTAGTCTAAGAAACTAGTTGTTTCAAGTTGACTATGTTGGTCTGCAAAATTAGTTGTTTCAACCTTAGTTTGTGGTGCACCATCAATGAATAAAATTATAATGTTTTCTACAATAGATGCTTCCTCAAGGGAAGCAAACTAGAATGTATCACTTGACCTCATGTCCTCCACCAATCCATCTAGATTTAGAGGCCAATACATGTATATTATTTTGAAGCCTTCTCTTATATTCTCAACTATCAATGCTTTCTAAAAAGTAGTGTTTCCAAGTGTTTCCAATTTTCCCCTTCTAATCTCCAAATTTTGATATTTCATAGTCCATGCTACTCTTTCCTTTCTAGAATAGGATTTGAAAGATGCAAACTTTCTAACATCAAGTGGACACAACTTGTGTGATGTGTGGGTTGGTAGGGTAAGCAAGTATATGTGTAGTGATCTTGCTTCATTAATGATATAAAATGCAATGTGGCTAACATGGGAATCAAAGAACAAGAGGTTTTTATTAGTGGGAAAAAAACCCCTAGGTAAAACACTAGTAAAACTATGACACCATTTCAGAAATAACTCTTTTGTCATCCACGCATGAGGTTGAGAAGCCATTCATGCACCTAGCTCATAGTTAGCTATGTAGTTATTGAGGTGTTTTTTTTCTCTTAAACAAATAAAATATAGAAATCTTCTGTCTAGCAGTGCTTTCACATCATAAAATAGTGATAATTTACTCTAGGATCTTAGGGATAATGTAGGATGCACTTTTGTTGCCCTTTTTTGGCAAGCACTCTCATTGCACTATTACATCCATCTTAGAGGCCAATCTTTTCAAAATTCAAAATATTCATTAGACCATAAGGATTTGTTGTGTATACCTTTGCTAGTGTTTCATAGAATGCAACAACAACTATAGGCCTAAGATTGAGTGCACAATTTGTATATTTTCCTTGTCTTGTCCTTAAAGTTGGATTAGGATGCCTTCTTTTCAATTCCATCCACCAAGACTTATCGAGAAGTCCATCCTTGAATAGGTTACACCTCATCTAGCATATTTGTGTTGCTTTAGATTTGATATTGACTATTTCCAAACCATGGCCAACAACAACCATCTACCTGCACCACTCGACAACCTTTTCCTCTTTTTCATTATTCAAGACTATTGGGGGCCCTTTCCTTTTGGTGGACGTAACACCACTTGACCAATTAGACAACATGGTTGTTGGAAGACCCCGCTTATTTTTTTCCCCCTCTTGTTGATATTTTGTTATCTTCAACATCTGGCATGATAGATTTTATGTTAGTCATTGTCCATTCTCGCTACACTTCAACCTTTTTAGTTGTAACTACTTCATTCACTTGGGCTATAGGTTCGATCAACTATGGAGTTGAAATTAATTCATCATCATCATTGTGTGGAATCCTCACACCTATCTTATCTATAGGAAATGTTGCCTAATCTCACTTGGTTACAACTCATGTGGTTCTTGTTGGTGCTTTATTCCTCATCTACATTGAGTAAAATTTAAGAACAATAAACAACATAAAAATACATAGAGATAAATACTCAAAGCAAAGGAGAGGGTGTGATGTTTTATAGTGCTATGTTGTGTGAGGGGTCCATGTCAATAGATGACACATTAGCAAAAAAATAGAATTAAATACAACTCTTAACTAATCATATCATCAATTCCAACTCTTACAACCCCTAGGTGATCATGTTAACATGTTACTAGATATATATGATAAATTAAGGGGTTATATATAACTTTAAAAAAAATTATGATACAAATATGTATAGCCCTTTGCTAGTTTTGTTTTTAGAACCAAGCTGATCTTCAAGGAAGCCTACGAACTTTTCCATTTCAATTATCAACTTGAAGGGATTGGAAAATGAACAAATGAAAGTAGCAATGCTTTCCTCCTAGACTTTGGGCTTTACAAGACATGAGAGGGTGATCCCACAATGTATTTAAAGACCCCTACACCTAATATCCAAATACATTGTAAATAATAGATAAATTATCATATAATAGCTCCATAAATGGAATGTATCAAAGAAGTTGGAAACTCCTTAACAACACTCAACATTTAGAGCATGTGGATGAAGAAACTTAACACAAAATAATAACAATTGTGATCCATTTAAAAATTTGTTTATAAAATTTGATTTGTTGCTAAATTCACCAACAAAAAGTATCATGAACATTCACTCTGATAAGTGCCTCATCCTAGGAACAAAGTCAATCTCAAAACCTATACAATCTGATAACAATTTAACTCATAACATCATTTACGCTTTGATAATACTACATTACAATATTCCAACATTATATTCTAAACCATAACTTCTTATTGATATCCTAGTACTCAATTTACATGAACCTATAGCTTCACTCAAGTATTTTCATTAATTCTTCAAATTAAAAGAAAGAACAAAACTACACATCCACTGGAAATCAATGAAGAAAAATAAGATAGTCCTTGATTATATTATTCATAACTCACGAAACAAGTACACTAGGAGATAAATGGATTTGAATTTGAACCATTTTTTATTCAATTTCCAGTATTGTTATCAAAATTGCATATGCATTGAAAGACTCAAAACCTAAGACAAAACTCTAAAATGCTCAATATATTTTTTACAAAATACTCTATGATCAATTACAAGCAACCAACCCCATACTTTTGGCCTTAAATTCCTTCTTATAGAAATGAAGGAGAAAAACAAGCTTCAGTCCAGAAAGTATACATGTCCTTTTCTAATTGGACCAATATAAAATAAATTCCCTTTTCAGTTATATTTGCATTTTCAAATGGAAGGAAATGTTACATGAGACAAAAGCTATTTTCATTTGTTGTTGAAGATCAAGTTGTACCTTCCAAAAGGAATCTTTGAGCTGATTTGAAAATATCCATGTGCTCCAAAAATATGTTCATGTATACCAAGAAAAGATGAAAGAAAGCATAAAGTATAGAAAGCAAAAGAGACAAAAGAACATCCATGTCTACAACCTTGTCATAAAATTAAAATTGGAGAGAAGAAAATATTTCATCCATACTAAAGAAAAATCCTAACCTATATTGGTTCTAGGCTATGCATTATGCTTCTCTCATCTATTATTCACCATGTTTGCAGACTTAAAACCAAAATTGTATTCCTCATTCTACAACCACAACTAAATCTTCCAACACATCTAGGTACTTATCCTTCCATGCTTGGAATTCTTCTTTTGTAGGCCAATTGAATTTTATTACATCATCAAATTTCTACTTGTAAGGTGAATATTTGGTGACAACCTACTTTGTCTCTTTGTCAAACTCCTACAGGACAACTCCTCCATGAGCAAAGTTGCCTGCTTTGAAATCACCCTGCTCATATCATTTCCTTGGAAAATCAAAGTTGCTTGCTTTGAAATCACCTCATTTTTTCCCTTCCTCTAATCTTGCAAGGTTTTAATATTACCATCATCCTATAATATGGAAAGGAGGAGACCATGCTTCATTTCATGAAAACCCTTAATCAACTCCCTGATCTTTGCCTCCAAAGGATCTATTTTTCCCCTAAATTATTGTATTTCATTTATAGTCTTGATTCGAGGTTGGAGTTTTTCAAGCTTATTTTTATCATGTTTGGCTCCCACAACCATCATCCTCAACTCTTGAAGTCTTGGGATCCATTTTTCCATGAGAGGAATTGCCAATTCTTTATCAATATCAAAATTGTTTATTGCATCCTTCATGGTAGAATAGTTAGCATGAATGCTAATTAATCTATTGTTGACTCCTCTATTTAGATGCTCTAAAACTACAATGAAAATTTTAATATTGCTAACAAAGATCTCTCTATCATGCTTGTCACATTTTCTTTATACTCCTTCAGCTTTCCAAGCAGTTCTTCCTTGCTGACACCTTCTTCCTACTGTGCACTAGATGTACATGGCTCCTCCACTGAAATGGGTATACTTCCCATATTTTAGGGCACAATTTCCCATTAATAACTTGTTCGAGGTGTCGAACCAACAAGTTTTAACCTTCATGTGAAGAAGTGGGAGAAGCAACATCAGTTTGTGTTGGTTCCCCTAATTGAAAATTTTGTAATCTCTTTTAATAATGCCAATTATATTTGTAGTTGCATTGTTTGTTGTTGATTCTTTCCATACTCAATGAACAAATCATTATACTTCTTTCTAAATTTTTCCTTCTCATTTGTAACAGATTCAACCATTTCCCTTGTAAATTATGCAGCATTAACTGATATGGTTACAACCTCAATAGCTAAAGTGTCAAAAAATCTCTTTATTATCAAGCCTCACCTATAATCTGCAATAGGCTCTACAATGTTAGGCTTCTTTGTGTTGGGGGCTAGGGCCCAAATGGCCAAGGTATGCCATTGCTCACTGGATATAGATCCTTGTAGTGCTATCGTAGCTTACTTCTCAGAATTATAAAGAGGTCTATCACATATTTTCATTGTATCAAATGCAATCACAGAGGCTAAGTCCCATTTTGGCAATATCAAAACACTACTCTCCTCACTAGTTCTTTTCCTTTAGATGTAGTCTTTCCTTGAAAATTGTATTTCATTTCCTTTATTACCTATGCTTGAATGGTTGCATGAGGTAACTCTGGATGGAGGCTTCTTTGCAATGCAACATTTTTTACAAATTCATCCTTTTTAGATGTCCAGGAAAAATCCATGAAAGCTTTAGATTTTACAAAAGAATCATCATCAAGGGATTTTGTACATGCTTCAATCCAAACATCATAAGTATTATTTATTCCGGTAAGGTCATCTTTGCTCAACATTAAACCTAACTATTGTGGAACTATTTCTCCTGGTGGAGAACACATTCCCTATTTTATCTCTTCCTCTGATACCCAAATTTCATCATTAGAATCATCATCATAGTCCACCAAGCCACTAGATTCAATGCTTTGTTTCTTTTGAGGTGGCTACCTAGGCGATGATGCTTGTCTTGGTGGTGAATCAATGTGAACAATATTAGGTCCCATCAAAATACTAGTGGGAGATGGTAGTGGCATCCATGGAATTTGTGAAGGGTCTCTTTACTCCTCTTGTTGAGAAGAGGTAGCAGTTGTATTTTTTCCATTTGCTTTATTCTTCCTCCTTGTGAAAACAATTATTTTATATTCATTGGGAGATTGGTATATTGGCCTTTCTTCCATAGTAGGGATCTCTCCTCCACCTTGTTCTTCTTCAACAAGAGCTTTCCCTTTGTTCTGAATTATTCTCTCACCTTTTAGGTGACCAAACATTATCTCAAAATTCTAGAACATATGCTCCATTCTTTGCACCTCATTAGGAATTTTAGCAAGAGCTAAAAATTGAGGGTCTTTGGATTGCAACTCTCTATCCAACTTGTTGAATGTAATCCATTTCATTTTCCTCTCGTCTTTCTTCTGGAAATCAAAATATTCCTTAAAACATCTTTAGGAAAATAGAAGTTATGAGTGAACTTAGAACTTCTATTTCTCATCTTCAACTAGGCCATCCATCCTCTGAGGTCATGGTTCCTAGCTCATGCTCTCCTCATGTTTAGAGGCTTGAGTATGTCATTTTTTTTATTCCACCCCCCTTTATCATCACAAAATTAGAAAAACAAGTATATGAAGGGAAAAATGTTTCCTTTCCTTGATCCTTCATGTGGTTGTTTTCTACATCACCTAGGTGCTACATTACTTCTAGAAATACAATTCTCTCTAGTACATCCTTGGGAAACATGTGGGGTGAGACAATTATACCATATACTCTCAAGATCAAGTATAAGTGAGATATGGGATATTGTCTCCCTAATTGTGATCAACCCCTAATTTAGGTCTCTTGTCATTGAGCCTCAATGAGTCATGAAAGGCACTGGGAATCCTTGGCATGTTCATGATCAGGACTCTCCTCAACTTAGAGGAAAATAAACTCTCAAACATCACATAATCAAACTTCATGTCATCCTTGTCTAGGAAAATGGTCCAACATTGAATGGGAATCTCCAAATTACCTTCCCTCCTTTCCAATGACATATCCTTGCCAAAATAAGTGGAACCTCTAAAAATAATCATGTGCATAAATAAGGAATTCCATAATTTATATTGCTAAATGAGCTAGTAAACAATTTCCATCCAGCATATGACAATGTAGAATCCTCAATTGCACTCTACTTGTTAACCAAGCCTTCTAAAACTCATGTACCATGGAAAAGTAGTCGACCCTTGAATTTTTAATAGGTGGAGGAATTCAACTAATCAGTTAAGTCCTAGATTATGGGTATGAGAGGGATTTTTAAGCCAAAGGATTCTCCCTTAGATGAGGACACTTTTACTTTTGGTGCCATAACTCTAGGGTCTTTAAAGGTTCAGGTTTTCTTCAAACAAACAAGGGTTTATAGCTTGGGTATGGTTTCACACTTAGGAAATTATAATTTGATAGTAATTACGTTCAAACTTAATGTCAAACCTTAAAAGAAATGATGAAAACTAGGAAACCCAATGACACAAAAACACAATTGACAACTAGCAAGTTTTGAGTAATTTGAGAAACAAGGTAGCCTTTTAACTTACTGGTTTCATAGTTTCTTGAAACCCCTAGCTTTGTGATTGAGAAAGCTTGAAAATCATAGCACAAGCTCCTTGAATGCGTAGAATTCTTTTCAAAACCTTCAATTATGCTTTAAAGTGAGTTTTAATAGCTTTAAATCCTTCCAATTTAGTAGCTATGTGTCTTGTTTGCTATTATGGTTCACTCACATGAACCGTAACAACTCATTTGCCTTCAAACTCAAATTTGAATGCTAACCATTGATCATGTAGTGAAATGGATCGACAAATGATCCAGATTGAGTCAACAATGTTTGAAAAAAAATATTGTAAACCTTGATCCTTGTCAACCAATAAAAAATAAACTATGTGGCAAAGTCTCGTAGTCAGTCATAGGCTCCACCACTCACTTAAGCCTAGAGGAAGTCCACGTGTCGGTTTCCCTACTTCCCTGTTGATCTTAACCCATGTGCAACTTTCAGTAGTCAAGAGGTGGGGAAGGGATTATATTAGATCTCAAACCTTCAACATGTGTGTGCCTCACTATAAGGATGTTTTCCAATGCACATATCCTTCAGATATAACTGATATCCAAGACTAAAAGATCTCATTTTCTTTTAAAACACATGCTTATAAATCCCTTTAGTAGCACAAATTTTCCCATTCATACCCATACGTAAAAATATTTCCCTAAGATTTCACCTTTTGTAATGTTCATTCAACAACTCTAATGACTCCACATGGCATCTCCCTATTTCCCCATTGAGAGATGGGAGGCAAAGGTGGGTCCCCCATGGGATGGTAGGGAGTAGTCAACATTGACCCATATCACCCATCCTCAACCATCGACCTCATTAAGCGGGGTCATTTACTTCATTGAAAACCTGATGGGCCCCACTAACAAGGGGACACATGTCATCCACCCACTACCACATATTATTTTAATGCAAATTAAAATTAGATGAGGAAGTGAGGAAGAACCTAGATGCAGCCATGTCATCCAATATCCACTATTGATCTATTTCATCCTATTGCCTGCTAACTTTTCAAGACATGGGGCTTTCCACTGCAGAAGGATACACAACACTTGCCTGCTAGCCTATGCGATTATTTTAATAGGAAATAAAACTGAGCGACGGTGCAAGGAGTGGCCAAGATTTGATCATGGTGATCCAGCGACTTGTATAAGATTGTTATTTTGCATGTGCACATGTTAGTTCTTAAAAGGGGGAACTTGCTAGGTAAATGACGTGCAATGACATAAGACTTAAGGATGAGACTTTAGGAGAATGATGAAAATATTAAAGCTTGAATCTAGGACCTTGGAGAATATTTAAGATTACAAATCAACATAACATAAAGGCATTATTTTCAATAAATCAATGGGTAACCATCGAGATTGCTAGGATTTAGGGGTCAGTAATAAGATAGGTTAAAAGGAATAAGTCATGACTCGAATGACTAGGAGTCGATGATAAAAGGTTAACATCAAATTAGAATACTTGCAAAGGATTCAAACATATGATTTTCTAGAAAAAGTTTTAGCAACTCAAAAAAACTAAGGCATGATAATAAGCTAAATCCTAAGTGCTAGGTCATGAGACATAACTAGATTTTGCAAAAAAATTGAGTGGAACACAAAAGAATTTAGGGGTTCCACCACCCTTCATGAAGCATCATAATGATATTTCTATATAACATTAAATAGCAATATCATGGAAAGATTTATAACCATTTCTAAAACAACATTATGATGCAATTATTTATAACCATTTTTGAAATAGCATTATGAAATTTATTCATATCTTTAAACAATAGCATGATACCAATATTTAGAACCCTTTTCTGAAAAACCATTATGATATAATGTGAAAGAACATTAATGTACATGTAAAATTCAGAGTTAAATGGATATATATATATATATATACACACATATACATATACATATATATACATATACATATACATATAAAAACATATATATATACACACATATACATATACATATACATATACATATACATATATACATAAATATACATATACATATATATATCTATGTGTGTGTATATATATATGTATATGTATATATATGTGCATGCATATATGTATATGTATATCATAAAGTTGTTTTAGATAGGGTTAAAAATATTTATATCATACTACTACTTCAAGTTATACATATCTTGAAACAAAAGTATGATACACATATCTAGAACATTTTTTTGAAACAACATTATGATAAAAAATAGAAAAACATTATCATACATGTAAAAGTAACTATAATTGAAGAACAAAAAATCTATGTACATCTAATTAAGTTGAATGTAAATGAATAATATTATATACATCTATGTATCTTGATTATATGTGTGTGTGTGTATCTTAATGTTGTGTCAAAAAGGGTTAGCAATGTTTATATCACACTATTGTTTCAAGTTATATATAAATTTCATAATGTTGTTTCAGAAATGGTTATCATACATGTTAGAGTAACTGTAATTGAAAAAAGGAAAACCATATATCTAATTAAGTTGAATGTAAATGAATAAGGCTATAATAAACATCTCTCTCTCTCTCTCTCTCTCTATATATATATATATATATATATATATATATATATAGTTTCAGAAAGGAATATAAATGTTTGTATCATATTGTTGTTTCAAGTTATCTATAAATTTTATTAATGTTGTTTTGAATTTTTTTATAAATATTTGTATCATAATGTTGTTTAAAGGTATATAAAAATATAATTATGTTGTGTCGCAAAGGGTTATATTGATTGAGGGTTATACTATTAAGGGTTTCATGTACCTATCTTTTGGCCGACTATGAGTATATAAACTAAGGATTATAGGCATGTATGTATGCAAAATTTTCTTAAGAAAATCATGATACATATAAACAATAAACTTACACTAAGAAAACCATAAATGTAATTCATTTTAATGTAAATGAATTAGGCTATATGAAACATCAATTTCTATATCTCTGAATGTAAAATACTAATACTGTAGCTTTGAAGGAGACATGCTGTGCAAGGTGAAGCAGGTGGTTACAGATGTTTGGAGGAGCTCTCTTGAATTACTCTCCAACAAGTGTCTCCAACAGAAACTCACATATCTGAAATGTTGAGTAGGTAGCTTACATCACACAATTCTAGTCTCTTGTATAAATAATTAAGTTTGAAAATTTTGAAAAGATAGGTGCAAGTAGATATATTTGAATTCTTGGAGAGAATTTGAAGTTGCATTAAAGGAATTAATGGTAGAAGTGATATGAAATGGGATGTGAATGGTACATAGAAAATATGGTTGGTCATTTGAAAAGTGATTTTAGATCATTTGAAATTATTGATTTTTTTAATATTTTGTGAGGATTAATTAACTATCATGTACAATTGTGATGTATGGTTGATATAATTAGTCGTTATTTTGTAAAATTTTATTTCATAGTGAACCTAAGAATTCGTTTTCAATTTTTGCAAGTAAATTTCAAAAAAGATTGGTCTAGATAGACATGGTGGAACCATTAGTTTGTCAATGAAGGATGAATAATGGAACAATTTTTAATGTAATATGTTAAAATGTATTTCCAAGTTGGTCCGTTGACAATAGGTTTTGTACATGTCAACTCACTTTTATTATAATAAAACATATATTGTAGAAATAAATATATATTTGCATTCACTTAATTTTGAGAAGACAACAAATGGATAAAGTAAATATTTGTCACCTTTCCAAAATTAAGTGAATGCAAATATATATATATATATATATATTTGCATTCACTTAATTTTGGAAAGGTGACAAATATTTACTTTATGCATGATAGGACATAATTTTGATTTAACAAAAATCTATCCTGTCATATTAATAAAGAGATTTGAAAAAACAAAAAGGATCTTTTATTGTTATTTAAGTGGGACCCAGACTATCAACTCCTATTCCATGATACATCGGTGACTCAACAGACCAACTTGGAAATACATTTTAACATATTATATTAAAAATTGTTCCATTATCCATCCTTCATTGACAAACTAATAGTTCCACCATGTCTATCTAGACCAATCTTTTTGAAATTTACCTATAAAAATTGAAAATGAATTTTAAAATTCACTCTGCAATAAAATTTTACAAAATAATGACTAATTATATCAACCATACATCACAATTGTGCATAATAGTTTATAAGACTATCCAAAGATTAGAAATAGCCATACAGCTCACTTGGATGGAAGGATAGATATATTCTGACACAACACGACATACTTGTGGTTTTCTAGAAACATAACAGGATACCAATTTGAAATGCAATTCCTTTTCCATATATGCCACAAGCTTGGCCTCACTAGACTATTAAAATCGTGTTAGGTGGGCCGAATATCGGATTTGAATGCCATTGGATAATATAATTCTCTAGAAGCTTTGTTGATTTTGAGCATTTCGACCAGTCAGGAGACTACAAGGAACCCCCATTTTCAACATCACAAACGAAATGATAGGCAAGTTGATGCCCTGGTTTTGGTAGGTGAGAACAAAATTTCATGATATAGGCCGATCATAAAATGTTTGCATCACCATTTGCAATAGAGTCAGACTTCAAAACAGAGAAGCAAATAATTGTCTGACGACGGACAGTTTTGTTGACTTGACTGCATTAAAACACATTTCCTTTCACATGTGATTAAACAACAATGAAATTTATAAATAGGCCTACCACGCATTTTCCACTCCAAAATGCACAGCACAACGCCGCAAGAGGAGGTAGACGGAAAATAAAGAAGAGACGTGGTAATTGGAGAAGATGGTAGTGGGAAGCATAAGTCACCAAATCGAGTCTCCATTGGAGGCTAAGAGACTGTGGAATGCCTTTGTGAAGGACAGCCATAATCTCCTGCCAAATCAAGCACCAGAGCTTTTTTCAAGCATCACCTTCCTGCAAGGCGAGGGAGGTGTGGGAACCATCAGGCAAATCAATTTCACCCCCGGTATATGTCATCTCATCTCAATATCTTCTTCTTACAATTAGAACTGTCCTTACCCATATCTTTGTACTGATGGGTTTTGGTGATCCAGCCAACAAGGATTTCAGGTATGTGAAGGAGCGAGTAGAGGAAGTGGACGAGGAGAATTTTGTGTACCGCTACAGCGATGTGGAAGGAGGACTCCTGGGAAAGGTATTGGCTTCTGCCACTTACGAATTCAAATACACCACAAAAGCAGAGGGAGGATGCGTTTGCAGCTACGTTATTCATTTCGACACCCTTCCCGGTGTTCTTGATCGGGATGAAGGCAAAGAGCAGGAGTTTAAAGAAACGAGCACCGCTCTGTTCAGGAAGATTGAGGCATATCTCCTGGCTAATCCCAATTTGTACCGTTAAAACGTACCATACCACATATTATGATTAAGTACCGTTCACGTACGGAGATCTTCTGGCGTTGCTGCCAATGCTACCGCATCGTCTGAAGCATATCAATGGTCCTACATTAAAGATGCACGTTGTAAATCTTTCCGTTTTAAATTTTTTAAATTTATTCATTAATAAGAGTAGTTTCTTGTAGTAAAACCGTACTTACCATAGATGTTCTCCGATGGAGAGAGCATCATAAATTTATTCGCATGAAGATGTGTAGTAATTTCACACGACAACGACTAAATTTGCAGTTGGAGTGGATGTAAAACTTGTCAAATGTTTTTTTTTTTTTCACTTATTTTTTAATTTATAAATTATTTAATTTAATCAATTAAATTATTAATTTTTAAAATTTATTATAATAATAGTGTTTTAGTTTTCCTTAATATGATTATTTTATTAAATTAAATTATTAATTTTTAGAATTTTTGTATAATAAAAGTGTTTCTGTTTTTCTTAATATGATTAATGTTTCACTATATATGGAGATGAATATACATCAAATTTTCTTGGTGATATAATCTTTATAAATCATTAATTGTTGCATAAATTTTAACATTTGATTTAGCTTTGTGATTCATCCTATCTAATTAGTCAAACATTCTTAGCCACATTTTTATCTTTTAAAAAATAGGCCTTTGTTTATGGAGAAAACTAAAGTGTACACAAAACGTAACTATTTATGTAACATTATATCGTACCCCCATCCCCCATCCCACGCGCTGGACAAAACACACCGACAAAAAGACTTGACAGACAGTTCATTGCATGTTGTTATGTGTTTGTCGCCACAAAAGGACACGTGACTGGTGGGAAACCAAAAAGCAATAGAAAAAATGCCTCAAATGTCACCATTTTCACATTTTATTTTGCAGTTTGCTAGGGAGGGACATGTAGGTGATGAAATCAAGTTGTAGGCAGCTGAACCAGAATATGTGTTTGTGTTTTTTTATGTACATAGGTGTGTTTTATCTATATTTTTGTCACGCCCACATAGCTAAATCTTTCCATTTGCAACATTTCATTTTGTGGTTTGTTGGGGAGTGTGGGTGATGAAATTGAGGTCAAACAAAAGAAACACATTCGACAGGCACAATAACTAGCCAACAGGTATGTATATCTTCCATTGTATATGCCATTTTCCCATTTTGTAGGAACTGTGAAGCATGACTATTAAATGAGTTTCTATGTGTGATCAAGGGAAAACATGGTCCCAAAAATGACCAGCAACACAAAATATATAAGGAACCACCTAAACACCTAACACCTCAAGATTGGGTGAATGATTAGCTTAACAAAACAAAATAAAATATTTTACCTTATTGAGTTGTCCTTTGGTTGGCCCTTGATTGTTGATGTGAAATATTCTCCTCTTGATGGAAAAAGATGCAAGTGTGGGATGTAAGATGTATAAGAAATGGATGGAAATGGATGCAAGTGCAAATATTTGGCTAAGTATGACTCAAATGAAAAATTTGCAAGAGTTTGATTAGCACAACAATCTCTCCTCCTAAAATGAGAGAAAAGAGGGGGTATTTATATAGAATTTTGGATTCTCTAGAGAAATGGACAGTTGAGATTAAACCAACAAGGCCAAGATGTAGAGTTATGGTGAGTTAAAACTCAGAAGCCCTCACATCTTGACATGTGGCATGTGAAGTGGCTTGAAATAGATGATGTGGATATGACATGGAGGTACTACATAGTAACTTGGGATTAGGATAAGATCTCCTCATAAAGGAGGTCCTTGTCCACATGTGGGTGAGAGGACATGCGAAGAATTAAAAATTCTTCAAATATCCACATGGGAATGAGAGAAAGAATTTAAAATTCTTTGAAATACAATGGGGGATTAAATGTGAATTAAAAATTCACATGGGGAAAGGGGTGCCTTTTCCAAAAGGAAAAAATATTTAATAGGGTTGACTTCAGACGTATTCCATAAATGACATGGAGATTAGGTTGACCTAATTAAGTGATTAAGGTTGTACAAGTACCTGATTAGACAAATTAATGACATATAAGAGGCAAGTGGGAGATTAGGAAAAGTTCACATGTGGCTTGATGTGACAAGTCAAAGATCACATGGAGAAGAGAAAAAATAATTTAATATTCCTTGAAAGGATAAATGGAATTAAAAGTTCATTAAGAGGTCTATTAGGCTAGTTAATGAAGGATTACAGGAGGGTTAGGTGGCTAAGAGAGATTAGAGGCCAACTTGCAAAAGTTGGAGGATTTGACACATCCTAATCAAGGATTAGGCATGTGCACTTCCCTAATTATGAGATTGAGAGAATAATTAGGATTAAGAAAGGGATGTGACATGTGAGGAAATTAAATAAATATCATATTTATTTAATTCATTTGATAAAAAGGAGGATTAAAGAGATAAGGTATTTATTTATTAATTAAATACCTTAGGGATTTGGTAGAATTAAGGATATTAATTAAATAATAGTGATATTACTTAATTAATGCAAATAAGGGGATGTTCAGACGAAAGGGGGTAAATTTGGACAAATTAAGTCTCCAAATTTAGGTGTCTACATTTTTCCCCTCTTTGAGATGGTGTTACAAAGTAGCATTATTTCAAAAAATATTAAAACATAGAACCTAGAAGAAGATCATTCGATTGGGAAAAATGCCCCAATCATTCAAATGAGTGACTAGGAAGGGAAAAAATGATGAAAATTAGGAATGAAGGATGCCCCCTTGAGAGGACATGTGGGTTCAAGAGAACATGGGTGTGCTCTCGAAATGGAGGAGATGATGCAAGGGGTATATGAGGAAGATGATGCAAAGGGTATATGAGGAAGATGATGCGATGTGATGGGTAAGAAAAGAATGAAAAGGAGGCAGGAGATTGGGAGGGGAGAGTGATGAAGGATGAATGGATGGGGGGATTTTGATAGATGAGAGGATGGAGATGAAATGGAATCCAAATGCAATTTTCCATCTTTAGGAGCACTAATTTTTTCTATAGCAGAAGACATGACCCACCAAGGTCTAGAGGATCAAGGTAGATTAGTGTCTAATGCATGAAACAAAAGCAACAAACAAGAAGGCTATTCCAACACCCCAAAGTCACGATAACCTTGGTTGGGCCAAGTATTGGGATAACCACAAGCACACAAGGATGCCTTGGCATAACACACGACCTCAGAGATCTTGGTGGGTACTACGTGGGACAACCTAGAAGATAGCAACCAAGAAAAGATCAAGATACACCCCTATGTTGACTAGTCAAAGCACATGATGATATGATGGATCAAGGCGACCATGAAAAGTGATGATAGGGAGCTCAACTGAGAAACCAAAAGCCAAAAGCATCAAGAGATCGCAATCAATTTCAAACATCCTTTACCATAGGATCAAGGATGGATGGGATTGATGACATTTGTTAGGAAGGATGCATCTTGTTGGGACCAATGATGGATACTAAACTGAAAGACCAATATGACACATGATATTCAAAACTGATTGGATCTGATGATATAAGTGGATCTTGTTTGTTAAGAACTAGCTAGATAAGGACATAGCTTGATGATGCAACACAAGAGAGATCAGACAGGATATTAACACACCCTAAAGACCTAGGGGTATGGGGGCTGATCAAAGATTAGCCTTGCCTACGTGAAAGCGTAGAGCCCTTGTAGTCTGATAAAAGGCTGATGACAGACCATGATGGAGACCTCGATGGATGATAGGATGCAAAAATATTGATGATAGATGATAAAGGATCCCCGGGGGCGGATAAAATGATCGACCTTGCCTATGTGAAAGCACAAAGGAAACGTAGTTCGAGAAAATTCCAAAGAGAAATGATGGATAAAGGATGATGAGATCACCATGAAAAGTGGATAAAATGACAGGACCGATACGATGAGACAAGATAGACCTGTTGGATTGATAAGATAGATGGCATTGGATTGTGTGGGGAGTAGCCTATAGCTAGATACCAATGACAAGGGATTATAAGATGGGATGAGCAGAAGGAGATGAGGATGGGGAGATCAAAAGAATTGGTTGGATTGATGGATAGGAAGATAAGGATTTGGATGAGGAAAAGGTGACCAGATGGATAGATGAAAAGGGATGCTATGATGGAAGGATAGGAAGATAAGGATGGGGAGATGAAAAGGATTGGTTGGATTGATGGGTAGGAAGATAAGGATTTGGATAAGGAAAAGGTGACCAAATGGATAGATGAAAAGGGATGCTATGATGGAAGGATAAGAAGATAAGGATGGGGAGATGGATATAATGATAAGGAGATGAGGATAGGGAAATGGAAGGGATTGCTCTAATGGAATGAATGATGTCTCCAAGGACAAGATATGTCATGTGCGAGGAGGAATGAAGGATGCAATAGAGAAGGATAGGAAAATAAAGGAGTGAGATAGATGAAGATAGGATGCATGGATAAGGAAGGAAGATTGAAGGTAGCATGACAGGTGGATAAGGAAGGTAGATGAGTGTGAATGAGGATTAGGATGGTGTGCAAATGAGGGGAATGTACTCTAAGAGGTGTCCAAAGCATGTTTATATGTTTTCCCCTTTCGCTATCAAGAGCATAATGAGAATGAGATATGCCAAGAAGGATGTATAAGATAGGTAGGATGGAGGGGATGAATGAAAATGATGTGGGAGCATAGCTAGAAGCACAGTAGGAAGCATAGTGGATGGAGGGAATGCATATTAGGAAGTTGCCCCCAAGTGCAGATGGGGATTTACGCATGATGCCGGTTTGCCAGGTTTTCATCATGGGACTTATCCAAGGTGCTTGTTTGCCAAGTTTTCACCATTGGATGGATACTTTCTCTTTACTATTTTTTTTCTAATTTTTTTGGATTTTTTGACTTTTTTGTATTTTTTGACTTTTTTGGATATTTTCGCTTTTTTGGATTCTTTTACTTTTTTGGATTTTTTGACTTTTTGGATAGCATGCGGTAGGAGATGGATAAGGATAGGGAGGCGAGTAAGTGGATTTAGAAGACATGTGATAAGGATATTGATGAGGACTGAAGCATCAAGTTCTATATGAAGTATTAAGAGCCCATGTTCAAACCGACTATTGGATGTTGGTACAACCTTATTAAGAGAAATGGATTATGCAAGAGGATGAATTAGAGGGATTTGATGGGGGAGATATGTGGGTTAATGGATGGGATGCTGGAAAGGGTATGGATAGAATGATGGGGTGAATGTGTGATGGGGTGGTGAGTTCAGGACCAACATTGGCACATATGGTGATGAATGTGAAATGATAGGAGTATTAATGGATGGGGAATGTGGGGATAATGGAGCAGATGGGATGGTGAATTTTGGAATGTAAGGACCCAAAAAAGACCTAGGAGATGAAAGGGATGTATGATTAGCTTTTGGATTAGAAACTTTGGATGTTCTTACAAATTTTGATGGCATTGCGTCTTTTTTCCTTGGGATCCACATGGTTTTGATCTTTTCTTTGGTGGACCTTTGCAGGCTATAGATTTGATTTTGATTTTTTATTGGGTGTTTCTTTTCTTCACCATGTCTTTGAGATGGGACATGGGGAGCTTTTGAGTCATGTGGATCTTTAGATTATTTTTACTTTGGTATCCAAAGTGCTTTTGACAACAATGGGATGGGTGTGATGAGCTGGATGATGTGGCGAGGAAGTGGATGTAGTGATGGAGGTAGGATTTTGGGGATGATTTGTGGATAGAGGATGTGTAGGTATGTGCCTTTGTTGATCCTAATTATGGGATATGCAAGTGGGATGTTTATGATGTGTGACATGGACAGGTGATGGATGGATGAAAGGATGAATATGACAACATGGAGGGGAACATTTTGGGATATAAGAGCCCAAAATGGACTTAGTGGGTGGAGGGACATAAGGACCCAAGATGAATGGAGTAGATGGAGGATGGGAGATGGTGGATGGAGGGATGTATAGACCCAAAATCGATGGAGCAGATGATGGAGGAATATGGATGGTTGTTTTGAGGTGATATGATGGAGGAGGAATGGCAACATATGATCTGGAGGAGCAATGGGAAGAGCCTATATTTCTTTTGGAAGAGGCTCATTGAGGACGTCTAGAGGTTGTACCAACATCTTTAGATTGTGAGTCTTGGGAAATAGGCCAAAGATCTTGCATACAAATTTTTTCTTTGACCTGGATGGGCTCTACAACACCTTGCTCATGAAGGCCTAAACCTTTTCCTTGGTAATCCATTTTATTAAGCATTTGATCCATGATAGTATTTTTTTTATTCAGGAAGAATGATGGGATACCATTATTAGGTGGAGGTGGACAGGTGGTGCATATGTTTTTTTCTTCTTCTGCAAGGAGACCACCATGGAAGAATGTGAAAGTACCAAGGGGATATACAAGTGGTGAGGGGATAGTAGGTTTAGGCGACGATGGAGGATCATGAGATTGAGATGAAGGGATAGCAACATCTTGATCGGAACAAGGGAGTGGTAAGGGACCAAGAGAGGGATTAGGTGACGTGATAGGATCCAGATTTGTGGTAGCAGGTGATGGAGATGAAGATAAGGATGCACAAGAGAGAAGGGGATCATGGGATGAAACAAATGGGAGATTATGATCTTGAGATGGGCTAGATGGGATTGTGGAATCTTGATGTGGAGGAGTGGATATGGTGGTATGCTTTGAATGAAACTCTTGGAAAGACTCATCTTTTATGGGTGACATCATCATGGAGTGTTGGAGGGACTCTTCAAGTGAGGGAGATGAAATATGGAGGATTCATGAGGTTCATGGAAATGGGTTTCAAAGTTACTAAGAGTGGGAGGAATGGATTGGATTTGGGTATCTTCGATGGAGTGGGCGGATCTAGGAGTAGAGGGAGTGGATTGGACTTGGGTGTCTTCAATGCATTTTGTGGCTCTCAGAGTAGGAGATGAGGGTTCAATGTATTCAGTGGGTTTGATGGTTTGAGTGGTTCTAGGGGTGGTAGCATCAATGATAGGTGTGGGATGGAATTCTTCCACAATTTCAAGTGGTGGAGTTGGGTATGCCTTTTTTGTCATAAGTCCTTGGAGAACTTATGGAGTGAGGAAGTTGCATACTCAAGGTTGAGATGGCATGATAGGAATAGATGAAGGATTAGGGATGGTTGGAGGACTAACATTATGGATTGGCGAGCTAAGGTTAGATGGAGGAATGGGATTGGATATAGGACTAGGAGTAGATGGAGGATTAGGATTGGATGGGGGGTTAAGGTAGGGATATTGCAATAGTGAATTAGGATATGAGGACGTGAATGGTAGATTAAGACAAGAGGATGCTGTTGGTTGATTGTAGTAAGAATATTGAGAAGGTAGGTTAGGATAGGAAGATTGAGATGGCAGATTGAGATAGAGAAATGTGGATGTCAGATTAGGATAAGAAGATGTGGATGTTAGATTAGGATAGGTTGGTGTGGATGTTGGATTAGGATAAGAAGGTGTGAATGTAGGATTAGGGTGAGCAGATTGGTATGGAAGATTAGGGTAGTGGGTATATACAGATGAAGGATTGAGATAGGAAGATGTGGATGGGGGATTAGGATAGGGGTATTGTGATGGCAGACTAGGATAAGAGGAAGTGGTTGTTGGATAAGAGGATGATGTAGATGAAGCATATGATGGATATGATGGATATCGATTGTCAAAGGTAGGATAAGGAGTGTGATTAGGCATGGATGAAGACATAACGGGATAACTCGAAGGGGTGATTGGATTTGGGAAAGCGGGTTAAGAAACCTTACTAGCAATGATAGTGTCAACGAGATCTATGTCATATTCTTCTTGATCGACAAGACTTTTGTTATCATTGTCGACGTAATTAGGGTTTCCCTTGACTACTATTGATGGAGGATAAGGATTCATGATGATGAAAGGATAAAGAGGATGGATCAAAAATTTTGGATGGGAACAGACTAAAGCTAAAATTTGGATTTAGGTTAAGCTCATACTGGGATTGGATTAAAGCTCAGATTAGGTTGATTGGATGATGTGATGGGATTGATTCTGACAATCGAATTTGATTATCAAAGGATGATTATGACACAGAATCTACTTTGAGATGGAAGTAGATTGAGTGGATCGAAGGTGATTGGATAGGGATGCGATTGGATTGGATTAGATAAGATCGATCGATGATTGATAAGATCAGTTGATGGATCAGATAGGATGACGAAAGGGACTGTAAACCCCATTCAGAGATTACCCTAGGTGATATAGGATACTGATTGATCAGATTAAAGGATAAATGGATGATTGCGGTGTTGAATCCACTTTGAGATTGAAAATGGATTGATTGGGCCAACGACAATGATTGACTTAGGATGAATGACAATCCTAAGTAGATGTTGATGATGATGATGATGATCAAATCAGACACTTTGGTCAATTTGGATAATAACACGAGACAAAGTTCAGGGGGTTTGGATGGGGAAAATGATGATTTGATTGGAGGAACGAATGATAAAAATGGATGAACAAATAATCAAAACAAGTAAACCATACATGTGGCTTGATGTGACAAGTCAAAGATCACATGGGGAAGAGAAAAAATAATTTAATATTCCTTGGAAGGATAAAAGGAATTAAAAATTCTTTGAGAGGATGATTAGGCTAGTTAATGAAGGATTAGAGGAGGGTTAGGTGGCTAAGAGAGATTAGAGGCCAACTTGCAAAAGTTGGAGGATGTGACAAATCCTAATCAAGGATTAGACATGTGCACATCCCTAATGATGAGATTAGGAGAATAATTAGGATTAAGAAAGGGATGTGACATGTGAGGAATTAAATAAATGTCATATTTATTTAATTCATTTGATGAAAAGGAGTATTAAAAAGATAAGGTATTTATTTATTAATTAAATACCAAGTAGGGATTTGGCAGAATTAAGGATATTAATTAAATAATAGCGATATTACTTAATTAATGCAAATAAGGGGATGCTTAGATGAAAGGGGATAAATTTGAAGAAATTAAGTGTCCAAATTTAGGTGTCTACATTTTTCGCTTGTTTGAGATGGTGTTACGAAGTAGCATCATTGCAAAGAATATTAAAACATAGAACCTAGAAGAAGATGGTTAGATTGGGAAAGATGCCCTAATCATTCAAAGGAGTGACTAGGAAGGGAAAAAAAATGATGAGAATTAGGGATGAAGGATACCCCCCTGAGAGGACATGTGGGTTCAAGAGAACACATGTGTGCTCTTGAAATGGAGGAGATGATGCAAGGGGTATATGAGGAAGATGATGCAAAGGGTATATGAGGAAGATGATGCGATGTGATGGGTAAGAAAGGATTAAAAGGCAATAGGAGAATGGGAAGGGAGAGTGATCAAGGATGAATGGATGGGGGATTTTGATAGATGAGAGGATGGAGATGAAATGCAATCGAAATGAAATTTTCCATCTTTAGGAGCACTGATTTTTGCTATAGCAGAAGACACGACACACCAAGGTATAGAGGACCAAGGTAGATTAGTGTCTAATGCATGAAACAAATATAGCAAAGAAGAAGGCTATCCCAACACCCCAAAGTCATGATGACCTTGGTCAAGCCAAGTATTGGGATAACCACAAGCACACAAGGATGCCCCAATGTAACGTGCAAGACCTCATGGATCTTGGTGGGTACTACGTGGGACAACCTAGAAGATAGCAATAAAGAAAAGATCAAGATATGCCCCTATGTTGACTAGTCAAAGCACACCATTATATGATGGATCAAGGCAACCATGACAAGTGGTGATAGGGAGCTCAAATGATAAACCAAAAGCCAAAATCATCAAAAGATTGCAATCAATTTCAAACATCCTTTGCCATAGGATCAAGGGGATGGATGGGATTGATGAGGTCTATTAGGAAGGATGCATCCTATTGAGACCAATGATGGATATGAAACTACAAGATTGATATGACGTAGGATATTCAGAACTGATTGGATCTAATGATAAAAGTGGATCTTATTTGTTAAGAACCAACTAGATAAGGACATAGCTCGATAACGCGGCACATGAGAGATCAGACACGAGACTGACACACGCTAAAGACCTAGGGGCTCAGGGGCTAATCAAAGATTAGCCTTGCCTACATGAAAGCACAAAGCCCTCATAGTTTGATAAAAGGTTCACGAAAGACCATGATGGAGACTTCGATGGATGTCAGGATGAAAAAAAAGAAAGATCGATGATAGATGATAAAAGATCCTTGGGGGTGGATCAAATGATCGACCTTGCCTACGTGAAAGCACAGGGGTAACATAGTTCGACAAAAGGCCAAAGAGAAATGATGAATAAAGGATGATGAGATCACCATGACAAGTGGATAAAATGATGGGACTGAGACGATGAGACAAGATAGACCTGTTGGATTGATAAGATAGATGGAATTTGATTGAATGGAGAGTAGCCTATAGCTAGATACCAATGGCAAGGGATTATAAGATGGGATGAGGAGAAGGAGATGAGGATGGGGAGATCAAAAGGATTGGTTGGATTGATGGATAGGAAGATAAGGATTTGGATGAGGAAAAGGTGACCAAATGGATAGATGAAAGGGGATGCTATGATGGAAGGATAGGAAGATAAGGATGGGGAGATGAAAAGGATTGGTTGGATTGATGGATAGGAAGATAATGATTTGGATAAGGAAAAGGTGACCAGATGGATAGATGAAAAGCGATGCTATGATGGAAGGATAAGAAGATAAGGATGGGGAGATGGATATAAGGATTGTTTGGAGGGATAAAACATAAGGATGGGGAGATGGATATAATGATAGGGAGATGAGGATAGGGAAATGGAAGGGATTGCTCTGATGGAATGAATGATGTCTCCAAGGACAAGATATGTCATGTGTGAGGAGGCATGAAGGATGCAATAGAGAAGGATAGGAAAATAAAGGAGTGATATGGATGAAGATAGGATGCATGGATAAGGAAGGCAGATTGAAAGTAGCATGACGGGGGGATAAGGAAGGTAGACAAGTGTGAATGAGGATTAGGATAGTGTCTAGATGAGGGGAATGTATGCTAAGAGGTGTCCAAAGCATGTTTATATGTTTTCCCCTTTCGCTATCAAGATCACAAGGAGGATGAGATATGCCAAGCAGAATGTATAAGATAGGTACGATGGAGGGGATGAATGAAAGTGACGTGGGTGCATAGCTAGAAGCATAGTAGGAAGCATAGCAGCTGGAGGGAATGCATATCAGGAAGCTTCCCCCAAGTCCAAATGGGGATCTACACATGACACCTATTTGCCAAGTTTTCATCATGGTACTTATCCAAGATGCTTGTTTACCAAGTTTTCACCATTAGACAAATTATTTCTCTTTATTATTTTATTTTATTTTTCTGATTTTTTTGGATTTTTTAACTTTTTTGGAATTTTTTGACCTTTATGGATTTTTAATTTTTTTGGTTTTTTTGACTTTTTTGGATTTTTTGACTTTTTGGATAGCATGTTGAAGGAGATGGATAAGGATAGGGAGGCGAATAAGTGGATTTAGAAGACATGCAATAAGGTTATGGATGAAGGACTCAAGCATCAAGTTCTATATGAGGTATTAAGAGCCCATGTTCGAACATACTGTTGGATGTTGGTACAACCTTATTAGGAGAAATGGATTATGCAAGAGGATGAATTAGAGGGATTTGATGGGGGAAATATGTGGGGTAATGGATGTGATGCTAGAAAGGGTATGGATAGAATGATGGGGTGGATGTGTGATGGGGTGGTGAGTTCAGGACCAACATTGGCACATATGGTGATGAATGTGAAATGATAGGTGGGGATAATGGAGGATATGGGATGGTGAATTTTGGAACGTAAAGACCCAAAAAAGACTTAGGATATGAAAGGGATGTATGATTTTCTTTTGGATTAGCAACTTTGGATGTTCTTAAAAAAATTTCATTTGATGGCATTGCATCTTTTTTCTTTGGGATCCACATGGTTTTAATCTTTTCTTTGGTGGACCTTTGCGGGCTATAGATTTGATTTTGATTTTGGATCTGATTTTGGATTTGGTTTTTATTTTCTTCACCATGTCTTTGAGAGGGGACATGGGGAGCTTTTGAGTCATGTGGATGTTTAGATTCATAGATTTTTTCTTTGGTATCCAAAGTTCTTTTGACAACAATGGGATGGGTGCGATGAGGTGGATGATGTGGTGAGGAAGTGGATGGAGTGATGGAGATAGGATTTTGGGGATGATATGTGGATAAAGGATGTGTAGGTATGTTCCTTTGTCGATCCTAATTATGGGGTATGCGAGTGGGATGTTTATGATGGGTGAAATGGATAGGTAATGGATGGATGAAAAGATGAATATGATGAGATGGAGGGGGTGATTGTGGGATATAAGGGCCCAAAATAGACTTAGTGGGTTCAAGGACATAAGAAACCAAGATGAATGGATTAGATGAAGGATGGGAGATGGCGGATGGAGGGATGTAAGGACCCAAAAATTGATGGAGCAGATGATGGAGGAATATGGATGGTTGTTTTGAGGTGATACAATGGAGGAGGAGGAATGGCATCATATGATCTAGTGGAGCGATGGGAAGAGTCTATATTTCTTTTGGAAGAGGCTCGTTGAGGACGTCTAGAGGTTGTACCAACATCTTTAGATTGTGAGTCTTGGGAAATAGGTCCAAGACCTTGCATACAAATTTGTTCTTTGACCTGGATGGGCTCTACAATACCTTGCTCATGAAGGCCTAAACCTTTTCCTTGGTAATTCAGGTTCTTAAGAATTTGATCCATGACAAGATTTTTGTTATTCAGGAAGAATGATGTGAGTCCATTATTAGGTGGAGGAGGATAGGTGGCATATATGTTTTGTTCTTCTTCTGCAAGGAGACCACCATGGAAGAATGTGAGAGTACCAAGGGGATATACAAGTGGTGAGGGGATAGTAGGTTTAGGAAATGATGGAGGATCATGAGATGGAGATGAGGGGATAGCAACATCTTGATCAGGAGAAGGGAGTGGTAAGGGATCAAGAGAGGGATTAGGTGATGTGATAGGATCTGGATTTTTGGTAGTGGGTGATGGAGATGGAGATAAGGGATGACAAGAGAGAAGGGGATCTTGGCATGAAACAAATGGGAGATTATGATCTTAAGATGGGCTAGATGGGATTGTGGGATCTTGATGTGGAGAAGCAGATATGGTGGTATGCTTTGAATCAAACTCTTGGCAGGACTCATCTTGTGTGGGTGACATCATAACAGAGTGTTGGAGGGACTCTTCAAGTGAAGGAGATGAAATTATGGAGGATTCATGAGGTTCATGGAAATGGGTTTCAGTGTTACTAGGAGTGGGAGGAATGGATTGGATTTGGGTATCTTCGATGGAGTGGGCGGATCTAGGAGTAGAGGGAGTGGATTGGACTTGGGTGTCTTTAATGGATTCAGTGGGTTTGATGGTTTGAGTTGTGCTAGGGATGGTAGCATCAATGATCGGTGTCGGATGGAATGGTTCCACAATTTCAAGTGGTAGAGTTGGGGATGTCTTCTTTGTCAAAAGCCCCTAGAGAACTTATGGAGTGAGGAACTTGCATACTCGAGGCTGAGATGGCATGATAGGAATAGATGAAGGATTAGGGATGGGTGGAGGACTAGCATTATGGATTGGTGAGCTAAGGTTAGATGGAGGAATGGGATTAGATAGAGGACTAGGAGTAGATGGAGGATTAGGATTGGATGGGGGGTTAAGGTAGGGATATTGCAATGGTGAATTAGGATATGAGGACGTGGATGGTAGAGTAAGATAAGAGGATGCAGCTTGTGGATTGTAGTAAGAATATTGAGATGGCAGGTGATTGAGATGGTAGATTGAGATAGGGAAATGTGGATATCAGATTAGGATAAGAAGATGTGGATGTTAGATTAGGATAGGTTGGTGTGGATGTTGGATTAGGATAGGAAGGTGTGAATGTAGGATTAGGGTGAGAAGATTGGTATGGAAGATTAGGGTAGTGGATATATGCGGATGAATGATTGAGATAGGAGGATGTGGATGGGGGATTAGGATAGGGGTATTGTGATGGCAAACTAGGATAATAGGATGTGGCTTTTGGATAAGAGGATGATGTAGATGAAGGGTATGATGGATATGATGGATATTGATTGTCAAAGGTAGGATAAGGAGCATGATTAGGCATGAATAAATACATAACGAGATAACTCAAAGGGGTGATGGATTTGGGAAAGCGGGTGGAGAAAGCTTACTAGCAATGATAGTGTCAAGGGGATTTACATCATATTCTTCATGATCGGCAAGACTTACTTTATCATTATCGACGTAATTAGGGTTTCCCTTGACTACTATTGATGGAGGATAATGATTCATGATGATGAAAGAATAAAGAGGATGGATCAAATATTTTGGATGGGAACAGACTAAAGCTCAAATCGGGATTTAGGTTAAACTCATATTGGGATCTAATTAATGCTCAGATTAGGATGATTGGATGATGTGATGGGATTGAATTTGATGATCGGATTTGATTATCAAAGGATTATTATGACACCAAATCTACTTTGAGATGGAAGTAGATTGATTGGGTCAAAGGTGATTGGATAGGGATACAATTGGATTGGATTGGATAAGATCGATCGATGATTGATAAGATTGACTAATGGATCAAATAGAATGATGAAAGGGACTATAAAGCCCATTCAGAGATTACCCTAGGTGGTGTAGGATACTGATTGATTGGATTAAAGGATAAATGGAAAATTGTGGCACCGAGTCCACTTTGAGATTGAAAATGGATTGATTGGGCCAATGACGATGATTGACTTAGGACAGATGAGAATCTTATGTAGATGTTGATGATGGTGATGATGATCAGATCATTCACTTTGGTCAATTCTGATAATAACTCAAGATGAAGTTTAGGGGGTTTGGATGGGGAAAACAATGATTTGATTAGAGGAACAAATGATAAAAATGGATGAACGAATACTCAAAACAAGTAAATGATTGACCGAAATGAATGAACGACTACTCAGAACGAGTAAACGACTGCTCACAACAGATGAATGATTGTCAGAATGAGAAGATGAAGGTTTGGAATAGATGAAACATTTCTTGGAACAAGTAAATGATTGATCGAGACTGTTGAATGAGAGTTTGAAATGATAGGAGGTGAACATTCACTCGAAATGAGTAAACAAATGATGGAAACGACAGAATAGGAGGTCGAAATGATGAAAGGAGGTTTGAAATGGATGAATGCTTACTCAGAAAGAGTAAAAAAATGACCAAGATGATTGAATGAGAGTTCAAAATGATGAAAGGGGGAATAAAATGGATGAAAGTTTACTCAGAATGAGTAAATGAATGATCAGAACTATAGAACAAGAGTTTGAAATGATGAAAGGAGGTTTGAAATGGATGAATATTTACTCAGAATGAGTAAACAAATGACCGAGATGATAGAACGAGAGTTTAAAATGATGAAAGGGGGAATGAAATGGATGAACGTTTACTCGGAATGAGTAAACGAATGATCAAAACAACATAACAAGAGTTTGAAATGATGAAAGGTGGTTTGAAATGGATGAACATTTACTCAGAATGTGTAAACAAATGACCGAGATGATAGAATGAGAGTTCAAAATGATGAAAGGGGGAATGAAATGGATGAATGTTTACTTGGAATGGGTAAACAAATGATCAGAATGGAAAAACAAAAATTTGGAATGGATGGATGAAAGGTTGAAACGAGTAAACAATTGATCAGAATGAATGAACAAATGCTCAAATTGGGAGAATGACTCTCGGAATGGATAAAAGGATGAATAGGAAAAAATTGAAGAAGGTGGAGAGAGGGATCTTAATATTTGTTTTGATATCCAAAGATATTGATTGTAGATGGACTAAAGCTTAGATTAGGATTTTGGTTAAGCTTAATATAGTATTAGATTAAAGCTTGGATTAGGATTAGGTTAATCTCATATTGGGATTAGATTAAAGCTCAGATTAGGATTGGATTGAATCCTAGATTAGAATGATTGTGGGATGTGATGGGATTGATTCTACACCAAGTTTCAGGGTTTAAAGGACGTAAGGCATTGACAATGAGATTTTTCCAGATTTAGCAATTTTCAAAAATTGTCAAATTTTGCCATGTTAGGAAAACTTCACGGACATACTTTTGAGAGTCCATTTTTTTCCCAAAAAATACCCAAAACTAAGATAGGATGAATTGCCAATTAACATCCCAAATGTGAGACATGCATTCTAAGTTATTAACGAAAATTATTTTTTGAAAATTGAAAAAAAAACACTAAATTGCGATTTTGAGGGTCAAGATGAAAGTTTGAGGCCCCAAAAATGTGGCAAAACAATATCCAACTGACTCAAGGTTGATTGGGAATCCACATGCCACCTCATAACTTAACCACCCATAAAATTTTAGCTTAAACGGACACCCAAGTCAAAAGTTATGACCTACGAAAGTTTTAGCATAAAAATCAAAACTCTCGAAACGAAGTCTAGGTGATTGGGATGGATGAATGTTTACTCAAAATGAGTAAACGATGAATCAGAATTGATGGACTCTCAGAATGAGGAAACAAGTGTTCAGAATGGGCGAATGATAACTTAGAACATGAAAACAACAATCCTGAATGAAGGAATGACTCCCGAAATGGCTAGACAAAGGACCGAAAAAGTTGTTTGGAGGTTAGGTTCACCTATCTGGAGGTTAGGTCCACCCCTGGGGGAGGTTACGTCCACCCCTAAACGAGGTTAGGTCCACCCCTGGAGGGTAGGTCTGCCCCTGGAGGGTAGGTCCACCCCTGGAGGAGGTCAGGTCCTCCCCTAGATGGGCAGGTCCACCCCTGGAAAAGGTCAGGTCTGCCCCTAGAGGGCTGGTCTTCCCTTGGCAAGGCAGGTCCACCCTTGGGAGGGTAGGCCACCCCTAGGTGAAAGTGGTCAAAAAATAGTTGTTTGGGCACACGAAATGAGGAGATGGATGCTCATAATGGATGAATGTTTACTCAAAATGAGTAAATGAATGGTCAGGAAGGCAGAACGAGAGCTTGAAATGTTAGAAGGAGGTTTGAAATGGATAAACGTTTACTCATAATGAGTAAACGAATGATCAAAATGGCTGAACGGGAGTTTGGAATGATGAAACAGGGTGTGAAATGGATGAGCGTTCACTCAGAACGAGTAAATGAATGATCAAAATGGTAGAATGAGAGTTCAAGACAATAGATGAAGGTTTGAAATGGGTGAATGTTTACTTGGAATGGGCAAATGAGTGATCAAAATGGTGAAATGAGTGCATAAAATGATGAAACACATGTCTAGAATGATGAAATAGATGATAAAATTGACTGGTCAAGGGTTAGGTCCACCCCTGAGATGGGTAAGGTCCACCCGTGGAGGTCAGGTCTACCTATCTAATAAGATTTGGTCAAAATTGGCTAAAACATGCTAAAAAGGAGTTGGTTCAAAGGTTAGGTCTACCCCTGAAATAGGTCAGGTCTTCCCCTAGAGGGTAGGTGAGCCACTAGATAGGTCTAAACTTGATTTCTAAAAAGAAGGCCAAGGCAAAGGACCCAAAACACAAGCATCAATCAAAGGATACAACTGACTCAACTAAATAGAGAATTACTAGTTTCACACAAAGAAGACATTTCAGATAGCACAATCCTAAGACTAGTAGAAGGGGTATGGCTGATAAAGTCTTTTATTCTAGGATGAACCTGGTTGCTAAGGAGTCCTCGATATACACCCGGTACATGAGGCCCAAACCGTGAACACCAACCCATTACAATCGTGAGTTGGGAACCTTACCAAGATACTAGAGGCTCAGACCAACTCTTCACGTCATCTTGACACTTCACCAATTACAATGTGGTTAGATTAGGGTATAGATTTGGCTCTCCCCCCTTTATATACCCCTCTGATATGCGTGGTTGGGATCATCCCTTGGGGTGATGAAATCCCCAAGCAGGTCCTTTAATAAAAAAAAAGGAGACACAAATATTGGGTAAGCTATGATTTCTCATCACCCAGGATCATCAGATGGTGTAAGGGGATTGGATATGTCAAATAGCATACCAACAAGCTCAACAAACAATATTAATTGACACCCTAGTTAAACTATGTGCCTAAGTTATGCAAAACAACAAGTAGCAATTGATAAATAACTAACCCTACAAGGAAACTTGTTAGTGATTTTTGTCCTTTTTTCTTGCCAAACATTGATCAAATGCTTGCACTAACTCAAATAGGACATGTTAGGTGGTCAAAAACACTTAAAACAACCAAAAATAGTGTTGAAAACTAAAATTTCACCTTCTGAAAGAAGTTGTCAAGGTCAGGTCCACTAGTCTAAAGGTCAGGTCTGCCCCTCTATGAAAAATATGAAAAAAAATAGTTTCTGGAGTCTGTGGAGGGCAAGTCCACCCCTAGGAAAGGTCAAGTCTGCCCCTAGAGGTCAGGTCTGCCTATCTGTCAAGTCAGGTCCACCCCTCAAGGTCAGGTCTACCCCTCGATGGCTGGGTCCACCCCTCTACTAGGTCGGGTCCGCCCCTCTACAACCTGCACCTACAAAAGGTGAAAAAAAAAGAGAACATGAAAGATACAGACCCATTTGTGGGTCCCACTAGGCATACCAAAAATGTGATCAGGGGAAAACATGGTCCCAAAAATTAGAAGCAACACAAAATATACAAGGAACCACCTAAACACCTAACACCTCAAGATTGGGCGAATGATTAGCTTAACAAAATAAAATGGAGCATTTCACCTTGTTGAGTTGTCCTTTGGTTGGCCCTTGATTGTTGACATGATATATGCTCCTCTTGATGGAAAAAGATGTAAGTGTGGGATGTAAGATGGATAAGAAATGGATGGAAATGGATGCAAGTGCAAATATTTGGCTAAGTATGGCTCAAATGAAAAATTTGTAAGAGTTTGGTTAGCACAATGATCTCTCCTCCTAAAATAAGAAAAAAGGGGGTATTTATAAAGAATTTTTGATTCTCCAGAGAAATGGACAGTTGAGATTAAACCAGCAAGGCCAAGATGTAGGGCTATGGTGAGTTGAAAACTCACAAGCCCTCACATCTTGACATGTGGCATGTGAAGTGGCTTGAAAAAGATGATGTGGATATGACATGGAGGTACTACATAGTACCTGGGGATTTGGACAAGATCTCCTCATAAAGGAGGTCCTTGTCCACATGTCGGCGAGAGGACATGTGAAGAATTAAAAATTCTTCAAATATCCACATGGCAATGAGAGAAAGAATTTAAAATTCTTTAAATACATTGGGGGATTAAATGTGAATTAAAAATTCACATGGGGAAAGGGGCGTCTTCTCCAAAAGGAAAAAAAAATTAATAGGGTTGACTTATGACACATTCTATAAATGACATGGAGATTAGGTTGACCTAATTAAGTGATTAAGGTTGTGCAAGTACCTGATTAGACAAATTAATGGCATATTAGAGGCAAGTGGGAGATTAGGAAGAGTTCACATGTGGCTTGATGTGACAACTCAAAGATTACATGGGGAAGAGAAAAAATAATTTAATATTCCCTGAAAGGATAAAAGGAATTAAAAATTCCTTAAGAGGTTGATTAGGCTAGTTAATGAAGGATTAGAGGAGGGTTAGGTGGATAAGAGAGATTAGAGGCCAACTTGCAAAAGTTGGAGGATATGACACATCCTAATCAAGGATTAGGCATGTGCACATCCCTAATGATGAGATTAGGAGAATAATTAGGATTAAGAAAGGGATATGACATGCAAGGAATTAAATAAATGTCATATTTATTTAATTCATTTTATGAAAAGGAGGATTAAAGAGATAAGGTATTTATTTATTAATTATATACCTTAGGGATTTGGCAGAAATAAGTATTAATTCAAATAAGGGGATGTTTAGACGAAAGGGGATAAATTTGGACAAATTAAGTGTCCAAATTTAGGTGTCTACACTATGAAGCATTGAACAACAATTATATGGGTTTTCGATGAAGCATTGAATGTCTATTGGTTAAAGAAAATGGGTTTTCATTGAGGGTAAAATAAAATGTTTTGTTTGCATGTAGGGTTTTCATTTAAAATGCCTAACTGTTTATTTTTTTTGTTTTGAGGGTTTTCAAATTTCACTTTGAAGAATTGAATGACTATTGGTTGGGAAGATGGGTTTTCATTGACGAGAAAAAAAGGTTGTTCTTTATGAAAGCGGGTTTTCATTTGAAACATAATGTGGGTTATGTGTCAACGGGTTTTCAAAATCATAATTTGGAATGGACAGAATGCCCAAAATTGTACATGCAAACAAAACCTTTTACTTTCCCATTGACATTCTCATTATGAAGGTTACAATGTCTAAATGGTTTTGAAACATTAGGTGGGTTGTAGGTTTTGTAAAACATAGTGTTTTGCATCCTAAATTTTTTGCAAAATAGTATGTATGTACTGAAAAGCTCTTTGTTATTTATACGGTAGGAATGTAGTGATAGGCACCATTTTGTGAACACCCAATATGGTATTTGGATTCAAAGTGTAGAGGGTTGTACAACATTGTGTGGGTTATAGGTTTCGTAAATCATGTTGTCACCTCACCTCTCACTATATTTTCCAACCTGCAATCATATTGTGCATGTATATTTGGATCATATTAAGAAATTTAATGTATATTTGGATAAATGCATAATGGAATTTCCCTTTTTTCATTTGATTGGAAAAAATAAAATGCTCAACATTATTTGTAGTGTTGGAAAACACATTCTCCCATGTTAGTTAGTTCATTTTGAAAAGTTTTGTTTCGTTATGACCAAAAGTTTAGTGAAGTCCACTTTCAAATTTTTGAACAATTATTTTCTATAGTCTTAATGGCATTTCACTTTCTTCATCTAATTGGAACAAATAAAATGCTCAAATTATTTGTAGTGTTGTAAAACACACTATCTCCTCTCAGTTGTTCCCTCAAATACTAGTATATTATATGAATCAACCTTCAATAGTGGTATATTATATGAATCAGCCTTTAATATTGGTATAGTATATAGTTAGGGGAGAAGTTAAAGTGTAGACAAAACGGATCTATGTATGTAACATTATATCATAACCCCCATTCCCTATCCCATGTGATGGATAAAATGCATCGAAAAGCAAACGTTATATCATGCAAACGAAATGATAGGAAATTTGATGCCCTGATTTTGGTAGGTGAGACCAAAATTTCGTGATATAGGCCGATCATAAAAATTTTGCATCACCATTTACAATAGAGTTAGACTTCAAAACAAAAAAGAAAATAATTGCCTGATGATGGGAAATTTTATTGACTTGACTGCATTAAAATTTATTTCCTTTCACATGTGATTAAAAAATAATGAACTTTATTAATTCCACACATTTTCCACTCCAAAATACACAACACAATGCCACAAGAGGAGTTAAATGGAAAAGAAAGAAGAGAGGCGGTAATTGGAGAAGATGGTAGTGGGATGCATAAGTCACCAAATCGAGTCTCTATTGGAGGTGAAGAGACTATGGAATGCCTTTGTGAAAGAAAACTATAATCTCCTTCCAAATCAAGCACCAAATATTTTTTCAAGAATCACCTTCCTGCAAGGTGAGGGAGGTGTGGGAACCATTAGGAAAATCAATTTCAGGGCATGTGTAGGATTATCATGGAAAAAATAGACCCTCAAGTGGCAAAAAATTAAAAAAAATTAGAGTTATGCAACTTGACTTAAAAATTTGATTAAGTTATCTATATTATTTATAAAATATGTACGAATAGAATATGTAGAAAATTAAATGTAGTTTCTAAAATACTAGGTTTATTTGTTTTAAAAAAACTATTTGGTGAAAATTTGAAATTTCAATACAGTAGCACTTAAATTTGGAAAAAAAAGTAGGTGTCTGTCTAACCACCCTAAACACAATAAAATGATAATTTTTTTTATAAGATTTTAGATATAAGTAGAGGAATCATGTCCTAGTGTGATGCATATTTTTTTGTAATTTTATTCCAAGTAAATAATTAATTATGAATTTTTATTACAACTTTTAAAAATATAAAAAATGTATGTATGACCACCTTAACTTGGTCAAAAATTCATGATTTTTTTTAATCCTATAGTATGTGAAGCATAGAATGTGACTCATGTTTCAGATTCAAAAAATATGATACCGTTTAAAAGCTATAGATGTTTTTCAATCAGCCTATCAATTAGGACTTTAGTCATAATCCAAATAGAAATTGAATAATAATTATTTATTAAATTAAAAGTATAAAATAATTTATATTGGTGGAAAGCTGAGAATATCCTTTAAAAACCCTTTTCACTTCATCAATTTTGGGTAAAACAAAGTCATCAGCCACATACCCTCCACATAGCCATCATATCACCACTTTTTGGCCAATCATGATCTTTCACATACCCTTCAAACCTGGTATATGTCATCTCATCTCAATATCTTCTTCTTACAATTAGAATTATCCTTACCCATATCTTTGTACTAATGGGTTTTGGTGATCCAACCAACAAGGATTTCATGTATGTGAATGAGCGAGTGGAGAAAGTGAATGAGCCAAATTTTGTGTACCGCTAAAATGATGTCGAAGGGGGACTCTTGGGAACTTAGGTATTTTCCTCTTCCATTGATGAATTCAAATACACCACAAAAGCAAAGAGAGGATGTGTTTGCAACTATGTCTTTCATTTCAATAGCCTTCCTAATGTTCCTTAGGATGAAGGAAAAGTGTAGGACATTAGAGAAGCAAACACTTCTCTATTCAAGAAGATCAAGGAATATCTCTTGTCTTATCCCAATTTGTACTTGAACCATATATTTTTGGGTAGGATTTATAGGATACTCTTATACTCTTAGGATGTTTCACCTAAAAGGAGAGAGATAAACCCTACTCAAGAGACCTAGCTACGTTCACTCAAATTATGCAATGTATGATGTTATTTACATTAAATTAAATGAACTAGGTGCAATTAGATGATCTATGTGACTAATTATGTAGCAAAACCTAGGATTTATGCAATGTTAGAAAAAAAAAGTGATATGCAAAAAATGAACTATGAATGAAAAAATGAAAATAGAAAAGAAGAAGGTTGATTTAGAGTGCATCTGGGTAGAGAATTTGGAGAATCTAGAATCTTCTAAATGTTTTTTGAGATCACAGAAACACACCAGTGGGACTCATTCACCACTAATGGTGAATCAATCCTGCTTCTGATGAAAACTGTCAAAAACTGGTTTATGAGTGTTGAGATCCAGAATCTGACAAAATCTGGATTTCCATCCTTAAGGTGTGACTCATTTTCCAGTGATGGTGATTCATTCGTCTCCCAAAATTTTAAGAAATTACGAGACAATTCTGGGTGTTGCCACAATAATGGGTTACACTTTTTGCGACATCCTGATTTTTGCCTGAAATCACATATTTTTAGAAAATACAATGATTTATGACTTTAAAGGTTCCATTTAAATTATTTTAATTAAAGAGGGATTGATCAAACCCCCTTGGATAGAACCTTGTTAGATTTAAACCATACCTATAATCGAGTCTCCTCTACACCTATCAAAATGCGATAAAAACCACTTTTGATTTACCTTTTGGGTGATCAAATGAATTCATTTAAAATTTATGTTTTGTAAGCCTACATCCCTTATTATAAGCTTCCCAAAAAGTATAATTTTAAATATTTTAATTTGATTATTATATTTATTTTTTATTTCTTGTGAATGTAGGATTTTCAATGAACATCAAGTTCTTTATTTCACACATATGAAAAAATAGAAAAATACAGAAAAAAAATTCTAAAAAAAACATATGCATTAGGTATTGATGTCCTTATTCCAAAAAAAAAAGAATATGTTAATTCAAATGAATACAAAAAAAGTTATGTGGGCTAAAGTACACCTCTGTCCAAATTATAATTACGTTGACTTGGAAAATTAATTAAAAAAAATATATGTAACAAAAAATTATGAAAAAATATACATTCCCTAGATATTGGTGTGAAAAATTTGTATTTTAAAAATTAGAATTGTATGATAGATATAAAAAAAGTTACGTGGGCCAAAGTAAACATCACTTTTTAAAAATGTTGATTAGTAGAAAAAATAAGTTATTAAAAATTACATAAAATGATTCACAATTTTTTTTTAATTTTTTTTTTTAAATATAATTAGAATCTACACAAAATATCTAACAAATAACTAGTTTGATTCATCTTCAAAACCTTAATGGTTTAGCTGCTATAGGTGTAAGAAAGTGAATGTCTGGTGAAAATCTTGATTTTAATGTCAAGTTTGGCCAAAACTGTAACCCATTATTGTGGGATCGCCCTTGAACTACAACACCATATTTGAGGTTGTCTGCTTGTCGAGTTGATGAAGTTAATTCGGTAGAAAATAGGCATAATACCTTCTCCAAGATTTCAATAAGGTTGATTTGAATTGAAGCACCTTGTTGACTTGATGACTACTCTTCAACATCTAATTTCTTATCAAATCTATATACAAAGGTCAACAAATACACATACAAGAGGGGAAAAATGGTTGAGGGTTAGATAATAGGGGTTTTCCTTGTTCAAACACCACATTGGTAATCAAACCTTTAAAAAAATAATTGAATGAAAGAGAATGATAAACAAATAACATGGAAATGCTATTAAGTTACCAAACCCTTTGATGCTGAAAATCTAAAGATATAACAATGGTTGCTCCAAAACGCTTGATTAGTTGATGCCAAGTGCTCAAATGCTTGATGAATGCTTGAATGAAAGGGAAGATTGTTTGAATGTGTTTGGAGATTGTAGGAGATCTAAAATGAGGAGAAAAAACTTATTTATATATTCTTGTTCCTTAGTAACCCATTGATACCTCATCACAGGCTGACATCAAGTTATTTTGAATTTGGAGCCAAGAGGGACTCATTTGCCACCCATGGCAAATGGGTCCCACCTTGGACCTGAAAGTGGGTGTCAAGAATTAAGTCACATTTAATGTTATTTTTTAGGTTTACATTTAAAAATACACTCAATTATGCCTTATGAGTGCATAAAGGGGTCAAATAAAGATAAGAAAAGTGTAAATACTGAAATTATGCCTAGAAAAGTGTGAAATATTGTTACAAGACTTTACAACACTTCAAAATAAGACTTGATTAGTGATGAAAAGGTGTTTTTTTGGTGAATTGCAATGAATAGAGTCTAGAAAAGTGTAGAAATGCTTTACAAAACTTCACAACACCTTCACAAGATGCCATTATTTGAATTTTAAGGACCTAAATGTGCATGTTCAAGCCATATTACATCAATAAATCAAATCAAAATGGACCAAACATTGTGAAGAAAGGCCTAAAAGGCTATGAAAATGACAAGGGGCCATTTTTTGATAGTGCATTTAGCCCCCACTTTAGTGAGAGGATGAACTTGCTTCAAACTCACACTAAAGTAGACATTCAAGAGAGGTCCAAATGTATAGATGTAGATGAAAAAGAATGACAAAGATGAAAGGAGGTGGGCAATCCCCCAGGATCAAAGATTCTAAGTCAAGTCCTAAGATACAAAATCATGCAATGGCAAGAACAAGGAAAATGAAAGGGCTGGATCAAGCTTTGATCATTTGTCCAACTAGTTGTGGATTAGATCTAGGCTATTTGTTCAAAAAGAAGATGCATACTCACTCTAGGGCGAAGGAACTCTTGGCTATCCACTAGGTAAGAAAAACCAAAAGTATACTCACTCTAGGGCCATGGAACTTTTGGTTGTCCACAAGGTGAGAAATCCCAAAGAAGTGGTTTAGTGAGAAATTCATGCTAGTGTGTTGGCTTTCCATCATTCAAACAATAGCAAAGTTATGCTCTTTGTAACATTGATAAGGCACCACAATGAAAATTCCTTTTGTAAATGTTTTTGAATATCACATAAGGAATTTTGTTAAAGGGGATTTTGCTTTGTTCATGTAAGTTCTTCTTCTTATTGAGCATTGTGCCTAATGTATCCAAGAGAGGACAAGTTAGGATGTCAAATTGTTATCCATGGGATGCTTCGTTCACATCAGGCTACTTTAGTTTATCATTATTCCCTTGTCAGATCATTATCCATGGGATGATTTGTTCACATTAGGCCACTTCAATTGATTGTACACTCTTGGAAGGCATCAAACCCAATGACACCACCAAGGAGATGACACATTGCAAGAAAAAGTAAATCACACCATTAAATTTGCACAAAGATGTAGTCTATTTATGCCCCCACTTTAAATCAGTTCCTAACACCATTACTGTGAGCAATTGCTTTAAAGTAGAAGAGAGAGAACATGAGAGCTTACTCGAAATTCCCTATGCCAAATCATAAGACATGTTGTCCACATCCCAAGCTTGCTCTTGTACATTCATGAAATGTTAATGATTAGCCAAAAGAGACAATAACAAGTGACATAAAAGGATAAGGATTTCTAACCCTTTGTCCCTACTTATGCAAGAGAAGGGTGAGCCTGGAATGGATGATGGTATGCTGCCCCTTGCGATGGATGCAAAATATGCAATAGTGAGTATGTCATGATCCTTCAATGATTGCATGGCAACGAGCAACAACTAATGTTATTTATTTGGATGAGGAAGAGTCTTGGAAGAGTCTTGTGTGATCATATTGAGGTTGAGTGAAGGTTTGTTGGATGGGTTGATTTCTATGAAAGGACGATCAACAGGGCCATGATTTGGTGTTTGTGTTTTAAGCTCTAGAGGGGCATGGATACTTTTCTCTATAGCATCACATCCTTTTTTTAGGTTGTTTCATAAGTATTTCAAGTTCAATGTTGGCCTTGATTGTATACAGTTTATCAAATATGTGAGAAATGTCATTGTAACTCGGTTTGTACAAAATATTATGCTTAGGTGGATAAAGGATTAGTTCAGGTTTGTTTTGAGATTGTTCATTATACAATAGTGGGTAAAGAATTAGGGGATTCTTTGGATGTCCCATAGGGTATGTATGTTGTTCATTAATTGAGGGGGATCAAATGGACACTTGCACATTCATAACCTCGATGTTCTTGGTTTGATGTATCCCTAAGGAAGACATATCATTTTATTGCACCATAATAGACTCCCTAAGAGTAGATTTGTTAGGAGAAGTACAATCCAAATGTTCTTGATTTTCAAGGATTGGTTCTTCCAAAGTTTCGTAATCATAAGGGAGCTATCCATGGTTGAATTGTATTGTTCTATGATGTGTTCCCACATAAGATTCTCATTCATGGGATTGTGTAACACCATAATATCTTCTTCACTAATAGGAGAGATATTAGGAGATGGGAAAATTTGATTATTGTCCATGATCTCATTGTCTTCTGTCACAACATCTACCCTAGTAGGAGATATTTTAGGAAAGTGACAATCAAGAGATGCATCACATGCTAGGGTTAAATGTTGCAAAGAAGCTTCATCAAAAATAGGGGTGAGATCAAGGGAAGGACAACTTTCTTATGCAAATAGACCCTTCCAATTGTTAGGAACATTAGGAAGGAGAGAAATAATGTTATAACTCTTAATCATTGGGTTTCTTGATACCAACATATCCTCCTCACAAATGTGTTTGTCATGATCATTCATGAAAGCATTGTCATAGATAGGGGAGGTGTTGGGATATGAATAGAGACTAGGTAAAGTGGTGGCAATTCATTCATCTTGTATTGTTATACTATCTTCCCAAGGGAATGAGGAGAAGGACAAACAAGACCTTCATGATGCTCAATGATTGTACCTTCTTTCACCAAGATACCTTTGTCACTAAAAGGAGAGGTATCGGGAGAAGTACAATTAGGATCATCATGTTTATCTACATTTGTATTCCCTTCTAAAACATCATCCTCACAAATGGGAGATATATGAGGGAGTGTAAGTTTAAGACAATATTTAACATTTACATTCTCTTGTGTCAAGAGACTCTCAAAACTAGGCCATGCATTGAATAAATGATGATCATGCTTATTGACTAACTTTTTCTTTGAAAATCTGGAGAAGATTGAAACTAACATTTGGAAAGAAAAATCTATGCTAACTCAAAATGCAATGTAAAAGGCTGAAATGAAATGTACTTTTTTGTGAACAATTGACTAATTATGCTATGTAACAATATGAGAATGCAAGTGTGAAATTTAAAACATGCATGAAATGAGCTAATTTAAGGTAGATTTGATGAAATGCATGATTCAAAAATGCAGCCAACTGATACAAGTATGAAATGGCACTAAACAGAAGCCTAAAAATAGGGTTTTCAACTCTGTAAAAGATAGTTTCAAGGGTCAGAAGGGACTGATTTTCCCAGGGTGGTGAATGAGTCCCAGTATGGACTTTTTTCAGAATTTTTAGAAAATTTTGAGAGATTGTGATGTTTTCTAAGTGCTATGATGTAGAAATAAATGAAAAATGTAGAATTTCAAAAAATTTAAATGAATGTAGATTCCAAAAATGCAACCTAAATGCACATTTTTATGAATGCAAAATTTGAAACCTAGCATGCAAATCAATTCATGCAAGTCCTAATGCAAGATAAATGCTAGCTAGATGTATGAGGAAGGAATTTAAATTAGAAAAAAAAGTATTTGAAAGAGCAGGTTCACCAAAATGAACCATAGATTTTTGGGTAGGGCTTGTAGGCCACTCTTGCACTATTAGGATATTTCACCTAAAAAGAGAGAGATAAACCCCACACAAAATATCTAGCTAGGTTCACTCAAGTTATGCAATGTATGATGTTATTTAGAATAAATGAAATGAACTACATGCAATTAGATGATCTATGTGACTGATTATGTATGCAAAACCTAAGATTTATGCAATGTTGGAAAACATAATGTGGCATGCAAACAATGAACTATGAATGAACAAATGCAAAACAAAAAAGAAGGTTGATTCAGAGTGCACTTAGCCTGAGAATGGAGAATCTAGAATCTTTTGAATTTTGTTTGAGATCACATAAAATCACTAATGTGAATCATTCAACACTAATGGCGAATCAGTCTTGCTTCTGATGAAAACTGTCAGAAACTGGTTTCTCAGTGTTGAGATCTAGAATCTAACAAAATATAGATTTCCAGCCTTAAGCTAAGAATCATTCACCATTGATGGTGAATTAGTCCTCTCCTAAAATTCTAAGAAATCAGGGAACAATTATGCAACACCAGATTTGAGGTTCTTTGCTTGTTAGGTTGATGAAGTTAATTTTGGAGAAAACAGACAGAATGTCTTCTCCAAGCTTGAAATAAGGTTGATTTGACTTGAATCACCTTGTTGACTTATTAACCACTCTTCAACACCTAATTTCTTGTCAACTCTACATACAAAGCTCTACAAATACACATGCAAGAGGGGAAAAATGGTTGAGAGTTAGAGAATAGGGGTTTGCCTTGGTCAAACCCAAATTTGGTAATCAAACCCTCAATGAAATAATGAAATGAAAGAGAATAATAAAAAAATAGCATGTAAATGCTATTAACTTACCAAACCCTTTGATGCTAAAAATCTTAAGATATAACAATGGTTGCTCCAAACTGCTTGATTAGTTGATGCCAAGTGCTCAAATGCTTGATGAATGCACGAATGAATGGAAAGATTGTTTGAATGTGTTTGGAGATTATAGGAGATATAAAATGAGAATAAAAACACTTATTTATACATTCTTGTGCCTTAGTAACCCATTGATACCTTATCACTAGTTGACATCAAGTAATTTTGAATAAAAACCTGAAAGAAAATTTGATTTTTTTTGAATTTGGAGCCAAGAGGGACTCATTCACCACCCATGGGGAATGGGTTCCACCTTGGACTTGAAGGTAGGTATTGGGAATTAAGTAGCATTTAATGTTATTTGTTGGGTTTATATTAAAAAATAAACTCAATTATACCTTATGAGTGCATAAAGGGGTCAAATAAAGCACACAAAATGTGTAAATAGTGAAATTATGCCTAGAAAAGCATGAAATCTTGTTACAAGACTTTACAACACTTAAAAATAGGACTTGATTAGTGATGAAAAGGTGATTTTTAGGTAAATTACAATGAATAGAGTCTAGAAAAGTGTAAAAATATTTTACAACGCTTCACAATACCTTCACAAGACACCATTATTTGAATTTTAAGGACCTAAATGTGCACGTTCAAGCCATATTACATCAATAAATCAAATAAAAATGGACCAAAAATCATGATGAAGGCCTCAAAGACCATTAAAATTACAAGGGGCCATTTTTCTATGGTGCGGTACTGTTAAAACATACTATACTACATATCATGATTAAGTACTATTAAATGTACCATACTACATATTATGATTAAGTACCATGCATGTATGGAGATCTTCTGGTGTTGCTCCCAATGCTACCGCATCATTTGAAAATTTTGAATGGTCCCACATTTAAGATGCACATTGTAAATCTTTTCATTTTACAATTTAAAAATTGATTCATTAATAGGAGTGATTTCCACTAGTAAAATTCTACCATATGCACAATCTTATAAATTTGAAGTTGGACTCGATGTAAAACTTGTTAAATGATTTTTTCTACTTATTTATTAATTTTTGAAATTGTATTATAATGATGCAGATGACTAACTCATAGACAAAACACACCTATATACATACACAAATGCATGAAAAAATACATAACATGCATGGAAACATACATAACATGATGAGACGTTATAGTGTAGCACTCGCGAGACATGGCATAGAAGTGACAAAACCGGAAGATGGGACCAAACATCCAGAAAAGGTAGGTAGGAGTTAACAGCACCATAAGGTCGATTTTCCCACCTCCTATCGGTCTATAAAATTGGGCCACGTGGTGTTTCCTTCAAGTTTCAATTTTAGAGCTTTTCTCTCACTAGCATGCACATTTTTGTTTTGGAGAAAAAAGGGTGGAAACATGAGTTTCCAATCTGCACGTTGAAAGATAAACGTTGGGGTGCATGTGCAAGATTTCTAGGAGAAAACCGACCAAATTGAGGTGCTTTTTGTAGTCTACACATTATAAACTGATGTTTGGAGTGCACATGGAGGAGTTGGAGGAGAAAAATGACCAAATCAAGATGATGAGTGCTAACCAATTGAGTTGCAGAGGGTTTTACAACACAATGTAATTTGTAATTTTGGAAACACAATGTGGGTTTTCAATTATTTGAATCTCCTTGTTTAAATGTAAAGGTTTGTCTCATAGTAGGTTGCTTGCTTCTTAACACGTACAATTTTGCAATATGGAATGTTACAAAACAGTATGAAATTCTTCAAAATCACACCTTCCATTGTTGTGTTTAAATTTTAGATGAATGAAAACAAAGGTGCACAAAATAATTCTATTTTGGAAAACACAATTTGGGTTTTTGGTTATTTGAATCACCTTGTTTAAATGTGAAGTGTTGCCTCACAGTGGGTAGCATGATTCTTAACAAGTAGGTTATTGCAACATGGAGTTTTACAAAATAGTATGAATATCTTCAAAATCACATCTTCCATTGTTGTGTTTAAATTTTGTATGAGTGAAAAAAAAGGTGCACAAAATAATTGTAATTTGGAAAACATAATATGGGTTTTTAGTTATTTGAATCTCCTTGTTTAAATGTAAGCCTGGGTTATGTTATAAATAGTTTCTTGCTTCTTAACACCTATGGTTTTGCAACATGAAATGTTATAAAATAGTATGAATGTCTTAAAAATCACACATTACATTGTTGTGTTTAAATTTTGAATGATTGAAAAAAAAAATGCACAAAATAATTCTATTTTGGAAAACACAATGGTGCTTTTCAGTTACTTGATTCTCCTTGTTTAAATGTAAAGGGTTGTCTCACCGTGGGTTGCTTGCTTCTTAAAACCTATTGTTTTACAACATGGAGTGCTACAAAATAGTATGAATGTCTTGAAAATGACACATTCCATTGTTGTGTTTAAATTTTACATGATTGAAAAGAAGAGCACAAAATAATTGTAATTTGGAAAACATAATGTGGGTTTTCCGTTATTTGATGGCTATGTGCAGGATCATCATGGAAAAAATAGGCCCTTAAGTGGCAAAAAAATTAAAAAAATCAAAGTTAGGCAACTTGACGTAAAAATTTGAATAAGTTATCTATATTATTTAAAAAATATGTAAGAATAGAATCTGTAGCAAATTGAATCTAGTTTCTAAACTACTAGGTTTTTAAAAACAAAAATTCTATTTGGTGAAAATTTGAAATTTCAATGCAGTGGTACTTAAATTTCAAGGAAAAAATAAGAAGTAGGTGTCTGTTGGACCCTCTAACCACAATAAAATGATAATATTTTTTTATAAGATTTTAGATATAAGTAGAGGACTCATGCCCGATGTGATGCATATTTTTTGTAATTTTTTACCAAGGAAATAATTAATTATGAATTTTTTATTACAACTTTTAAAAAATATAAAAAACTTGTATGTTTGACAACCTTAACTTGGTCAAAACTTCATGAAATTCATTTTTTCTTTTTTTAATCCTATAGTATGCAAATCATAGAATGTGATGCATGTTTTGGATTCAAAAAATGTGATATCGTTTGAAAGCTACATATATTTTTCAATCAGCCTATGAATCAGGACTTTAGTCTTAATTTGAATAGAAAATGAATAGTAATTACTTATTAAATTCAAAGTAAAGCATAATTTATATTGGTGGAAAGTTGAGAATATCCTTTTAAAACCCTTTTCATTTCATCAATTTTGGGTAAAAAAATAGTCGTCAGCTACATACCCATCATATTGCCACTTTTTTGCCCATCATTATCCTACACATACCCTTAAATTTCACATGATTAAAAAAAAAGAGTGCACAAAATAATTGTAATTAGGAAAACACAATGGTGGTTTTTAGTTATTTGAATCTCCTTGTTTAAATGTAAAGGGTTGTCTCATGGTGGGTTGCTTGCTTCTTAACACCTATAGTTTTGCAACATCCAATGTTACAAAATAGTATGAATTTCTTGAAAATTACACATTCCATTGTTGTGTTTTAATTTCTCATGATTGAAAAAAAAAGTGCATAAAATAATTGTAATTTGGAAGACACAATGGTGGGTTTCAGTTATTTGAATCTTCTTGTTTAAATGTAAAGGGTTGTCTTGTAGTGGGTTGTTTGCTTCTTAAAACCTATGATTTTGCAACATGGAATGTTACAAAATAGTATGTGTCATGAAAATCACACATTCCATTGTTGTGTTTAAATTTCACATGATTGAAAAGTGCACAAAATAATTGTAATTTGGAAAACACAATGGTGATTTTCATTTATTTGAATCTCCTTATTTAAATGTAAAGAGTTGTCTCATGGTTGGTTGCTTGCTTCTTAACACCTATGGTTCTACAACATGGAATTGTACAAAATAATATGAATGTCTTCAAAATCACACATTCCATTGTTGTAGTTATTTTTACAACTCGGTGCCTTTTATATTGCACGTGTGTGCGAACACCATTAATTAAACTCCTTTTATTTTGATGATAATTTTTTTTTAATATTTTAATTTATTTTCCAAGTGGTTAATTTTAGTGTTTATGTTGTTTTACTTCAGTTTCAGTAGTTCCAACTATTGCTTTTGCCTCTATAATTTGACTAGTCACACATTTTTTCTCATCCCCATTGTTGTTACCTATTATCACCTCCCTAGCATTCCTTTTCATGAACTTGTACTTTCTATTTCATATCTTTTATTTGTATCTTTGGAGTGGTTTCTCCCTCATCATCACTTAGGACAACACCTTCCTTTTTTCGATAGATTTTTGAATATCTTTAATGCTTTTGTGTAGCTTTGTAGCCACTCTTTGGTTAGCATTGAGAGTGTATTTTGTATTAGAGAATGTAGATGTTTTCTATTTTATAAGTTATTTACAAAAAAATTCTACCTTTTCACATTGGGCTTTCATGTCTCAATCCAACTAATTCTCTTTTTCTACTCTAAGATCTATTTTTTCCTTTTCATTATCATCTATTTCGAATTGTATTTGTTCCTTGAAATTCTTAAGTTGAAGAATATTTGAATTCATTTGTTCAAATCCACTTATAGCATCATCTCTCATTTTCTTTTCTTGCATAAATTCATATGGAATACAAAATTTATTCACTTTATCCACTTTTGCATTGGCATTTTCCCATTGCACATACTGCACGATGCTCCTTCGTCAAGTTGTTAAGTTCAAGAACAATCTCACTAGTCAATAAATTATCTATCTTATTCAATTTGGTCTACTTATTTTCAAGTGTTTTTAGAGAAAATTCCTTTTTCATTACATACATTCTACCACTTGTTGCTCGAGTTTTTCATTACCGTATGCCCATTACCGATACTACACATGTACCTTCCTCAACTTATCACCATCACTAAGCCTCTTCAACCAATACAATATATGTCTCATTCACTTTGGTATGCTTCTTTTCAAGTATTTCTACAATAGATTCATTTGTCATTTCATACATGGGTATGTGCAGGATCATGATGGGCCAAAAAGTGGTGATATGATGGGTATGTGTAGGGTATGTGGCTAGCGACTTTTTTTTACCCAAAATTGATGAAACGAAAAGGGTTTTTAAAGGAGATTCTTAGCTTTCCACCAATATAAATTATACTTTACTTTGAATTTAATCAATAATTATTATTCATTTTCTATTTGAATTATGACTAAAGTCTTGATTGATAGACTGATTGAAAAACATCTATAGCTTTCAAATGGTAGCACATTTTTTGAATCTGAAACATGTGTCACATTTTATGATTTTCATACTATAGGATTAAAAAAAAGAAAGGTTGAATTTCATGAATTTTTGACCAAGTTAAGGTGGTCAGACATATGATTTTTTTTATTTTTAAAAATTTGTAATAAAAAATTAATAATTATATATTTACTTGGAAAAAAATTTACAAAAAAATATGTATCACATCCAAACATGAGTCCTCTACTTATATCTAAAACATTATAAAAAATAATTATCATTTTATTGTGGTTAGGGTGGTCAAACAGACATCTACTTCTTATTGTTTCACTGAAATTTAAGTACTACTACATTGAAATTTCAAATTTTCACCAAATAGATTTTTTTTTTTTAAATATAAACCTAGTATTTTAGAAACTAAATTAAATTTTCTATAGATTCTATTCTTACATATTTTTGAAATAATATAGATAACCTATTCATTTTTTTACGACAAGTTGCCTAACTCTAATTTTTTTTATTTTTTTGCCACTTAAGGGCCAGTTTTTTCCATGATGATCCTACACATACCCACATTAGAGTACCTATTGCGTCTAATTTTGCATTTTCATTTTCCCATTGCACATACTTCAAATTCTCCTTCCCTAACTTCTCAAGAGTAGGAAGAATCTCTTTAGTCAATACATTATATATCTCATACACTTTGGTATGCTTCTTTTCAAGTGTTTTTATGGATGTTTCCTTATTCATATCATACATTGTAGTACCTATTACCTCCTAAAGTATTAAGAAGATCTCGGGTTCATTAAGACCTACTGTTGGAAAGTGTTTTCCAACATTGAATTATAAATATACAAAATGGGAATGAAAACCTTATAGTACCAATGTAAGAAAAAACACCTTGAAAATTTACCAAAACTATTCTTATTGTATGAATTGCATTTGGATTTCCTCATATCATTAAAATATAGGCAAGTAGGAAAACATAGTGGATTGTAAGTTAGTTTTTTGAACTTGTACAAAGTTGAAGGGTGGAGAATTTGGGGAGAATTTGCAGCTAGGGGTTACATAAAAGTAACCATATTTAGCTGAGGGGCGACCAACCAATTGCATTCTTATATATAGAGGGTTTTACAACACTATGTGGGTTGCAAGTTTATTAACACCTTATGTTTTCCAACCTCCGATTATACAGACAATACAATTGTAATGAAACCCTTTTGTTATTTACACAATACGAATGTAATGAAAGGAACATCTTCAAAATATAGAAGTATTAGGTAGACTAAAAATTATGTTTCAACTTTCTCAAATCAATAAACCATAGGAATGTTGGAAAACACTCTTGGTTGCATTTTATATATTTATGCTTGTTGTAAGTTGAAGGGTGGATTTTTTGCTTTTTTGCTTGATGTTCTTTTGCTAGTCATGTTTAGTTTTATGTTGAAAAATATTTGAATTAACTAGTTCAAATCCAATTATAGCATCATCTTTCACTTTCTTTGCTCAAGAAAATTCATATGCAATACAAAATCTCTCGAGTTTATCCACTTCTGCATTGTGATTTTCCCATTACACATATTGCACATGCTCCTTCCTCAACTTATCAAGAGTGGTAAGAATCTCTTCAACTAAAACAATATCTATCTCAAAATTTACAAAAAAATATGCATCACATCCGAACATGAGTCCTCTACTTATATCTAAAATCTTATAAAAAAATATTATTATTTTATTGTGGTTAGGGTGGTCAGACAGACACCTACTTTTTATTTTTTCACTGAAATTTAAGTACTACTACATTGAAATTTCAAATTTTCACCAAATATATATATTTTTTTAAAATATAAACCTAGTATTTTAGAAACTAAATTCAATTTTCTATAGATTCTATTCTTACATATTTTTGAAATAATATAGATAACCTATTCAATTTTTTACGACAAGTTGCCTAACTCTAATTTTTTTGAATTTTTTACCACTTAAGGGCCTGTTTTTTCCATGATGATCCTGCACATACCCACATTATAGTACCTATTGCATCTAATTTTGCATTGTCATTTTCCCATTGCACATACTTCAAATTCTCCTTCCCTAACTTCTCAAGAGCAGGAAGAATCTCTTTAGTCAATACATTATATATCTCATACACTTTGGTATGCTTCTTTTCAAGTGTTTTTATGGATGTTTCCTTATTCATATCATACATTGTAGTACCTATTACCTCCTGAAGTATTAAGAAGATCTCAGGTTCATTAAGACCTAGTGTTTTCCAACATTGAATTATAAATATAGAAAATGGGAATGAAAACCTTATAGTACCAATATTAGAGTAGATTCCTTTTCAATTTGATAAATTATAAAACCTAATACCTCCATATTTGTATTGTTTCTTCATCTTTGCACATACTACACATGTGTTTTTCCAATTTATCAAGAGAAAAAAGAATCATGTACGTCAACATATTATCTATCTCATTCACTATGATTTTCAATGCAAGTGAGCTTCACAATTTATTGCGATTGTGGTTTATAGTGAAAATTGATTTTCAAATTCTTCATATGTTTCACAAAAAAATGCACAAAAAATAATAATTTTAGCCTACATTCATTCATTACTTTACCGATTTATTTTTTTATCAGCAAATGCAAAGAATGTGTTTTTGTTCTTTTGACATTGTTGGAAGGCATAGAAGTAATTACATATTATTATTCATGTTACAGTTATAGGCTACATAAAAAGTTGCAGTTTGGACTACTCATTGCGTTGTTCCACCTGCACTTTTTTAGTCCATGAATTGTCATAGACACTTTTACTAGTCATGTTAAGTCACCCCAAATAGAAGGCTCGATATCATAACATGCGTGCTTAGGTAAAACAAGTTTGTACACCCATATACTATGAGGTCTTAGTTCTTTTTCATCCGGGGTTGCAATTTTACCTACGGTCTTTATGTCCATTTGAAGGTTCAACTAGACACTATGTTTTTCCACCTGCATTGGCTGACATCATGGTTGATAGGAAAATTTACACATTTATGCCTTTCCTAATTCACTCCATTACTAATTCATGATTTTTCCAATAGATGCAAAAATTGTTTTATCTTTTGGCATTACTGGCAACAATGGATGCACATTTATTTACATACAAGATTGTCATAAAATGTTTTGGTTGCTCTCTAACCTTTCCTTTTCATTAACACATACACACCGCAACCAATATATCTTCCCAAAATAATACATCTATTGTTGTAATTGTAGAAGTAATTGCATAGTGTTATGCACATTACACTCATAAGCCACATACAAAGTTGGAGGTTGAACCAGTCATCATTTCATTCAACCTTCACTTGTTTATTTCATGAATTTCTAGATGTGTCTTTGTTGTACACATTAAGTTACCCTAAACAAAAAGTTGAATATCACAACATGCCTCCTCAGGTAAAAGAGGTTTGTACACCCCATATAATCTGAAATATTAGCTATAATTACATGCAAAGTTGTGAATTTACTTGTGGTCTTTATGTCCACTTGGAGGTTCAACTACACGAGCTGTGTTTTCCAACCTGTGTCGGCTTACATCATGGTTTATAGGACATTTCATACCTTTATATTTTTCTTCATTCTCTCCATTACTGATTTATTTTTTTGTCAACAGATGCAACAAACATGTTATCATTTTGGTGTTCCTGGCAGCAATGGATGCACTTTTTTAACACATCACACATAACACAACCAATGCATCTTTTCAAAATAATACATATTTTGTTGCAATTGTAGAAGCAATTACATACTATTATGCATGTTGCGCTCCTATGACACACAAATTTGTAGGTTGAATCACTCATCCTGTGGTTCAACCTTCACTTTTTTATTTCATGATTTGTTAGATGTGCTTTTTCTTCTCATGTTAACTCATGCCAAATGGAAGGTTGAATATCACATGTCTCATTAGGTAAAAGAGGTTTGTACACCCCATATACTCTGAAATATTAGTTATATTTACATGCAGGGTTGTGAATTTATTTGTGGTCTTTATGTCCACTTGGAGGTACAACTACACACTATGTTTTCCAACCTGAATTGGCTTAAATCATGGTTAATAGGACATTTAACATCATTTTGGAATTGTTGGCAACAATGGATGCACTTTTAATTTTCACATAAAATGTTGTCACCAAATATTTTGGTTTCTCTCTAACCCTTCCTATCCTTTAACACATACACACACACCACAAGGGTATGTGTAGGATCATAATGGGCCAAAAAGTGGCAATATGATGGGTATTTGTAGGGTATATGGATGATGAATTTTTTTACCCAAAATTGATGAAATGAAAAGGGTCTTTAAAGGAGATTCTCAGCTTTCCACCAATATAAATTATTTTTTACTTTGAACTTAATAAATAATTATTATTCATTTTCTATTTGAATTATGACTAAAGTCCTAATTGATAGGCTGATTGGAAAACATCTATAGCTTTCAAATGATATCACTTTCTTTGAATTTGAAACATGACTCGCATTCTATACTTCACATACTATAGGATTAAAAAAATAAAAATTGAATTTCATGAAGTTTTGACCAAGTTAAGGCGGTCAGACATATGAGGTTTTATATTTTTTAAAAGTTATGATAAAAAAATCATAATTAATTATTTACTTGGAAAAAAAATTACGAAAAAATATGTGTCACATCTGGACATGAGTCCTCTACTCATGTCTATAATCTTATAAAAAAAATAGTATCATTTTATTGTGGTTAGGGTGGTCAGACAAACACCTACTTCTTATTTTTTTCTTATATTTAAGTACTATTGCATTGAAATTTAAAATATTCGCCAAATATAATTTTTTTTTTTAAATAAACCTAGTAGTTTAGAAACTACATTCAATTTTCTACCAATTCTATTCTTACATATTTTTGAAATAATATAGATAACTTATTCAAAATTTTACATCAATTTTCCTAACTCTGATTTGTCTAAATTTTTTGCCACTTAAGGGCCTATTTTTTCCATGACGATCCTGCACATACCCAGAACCAACATATCTTCCCAAAATAATACATTTTTTGTTGCAATTGTAGAAGTAATTACATACTGTTATGCAAGTTACACTCCTATGCTACATACAAAGTTGCAAGTTGAACCAATCATCATGTGGTTCAACCTTCACTTGTTTATTTCATGAATTGCTAGATTTGATTTTGCTCCTCATGTTAATTAATTTCAAAATGAAAGGTTGAATATAACAACATGCCTCCTCAGGTAAGAGAGTTTTGTACACTCCATATACTCTAAAATCTTAGTTATATTTACATGAGGGGTTGTGAATTTATTTGGAGTCTTTATATCAACTTGGAGGTTCAAATACACACTATTTTTTCCAACCTACATTAGATTACATCATGGTTGATAGGAAATTTTACACCTTTCTAGCTTTCCTCATTCTCTCCATTACTGATTCATTTTTTTTTCAATAGATGCAATTAACTTGTTATCATTTTGGCATTACTAGAAGCAATGGATGCACTTTTTTTTACATAAAAGGTTGTCATGAAAGGTTTTGGTTTCCATCTAACCCTTAGGGTGGGTGCATGGAGATGGGTAGCAAATTTGTGGCCACTTTCAAAAAACGTTTTGAAAAGTCATAACGTGAGCGCGTTATAATGTGCGTGCGTTAAGGCTTTGTGTGTCGAGCCTGAGGCTCGGTGACAACGATCCCATAATGCGAGCGTATTATAACACACTTGCGTTATTACATATTAAAAGAAAAAAAAAGTGAAACTCATTCATTCTTGCTAAAACGGTCATTTCTATACATCTTCAAAAAGTGCTCCCGTTATGAAAAAGTTGATTTTTTTTATAGATTTATTATCTCTCTTTTTCTATACTCTCTCACACTCTTTCCCACTCTCGCCCACCCTCTCTCCAACCCTCTCCCACTC